>ML783100.1:255981-273868 GCA_009831015.1 Picea engelmannii
AGATCAACAAAGTGTTTGACAAAATACCTCACTCAGAAAAAGTTTTAAAAAGACACCAAAACAGTGATGATCCTTGCATAATGGCTTGGGATCATTACAGTGGTATCAGAGCTTAGATTCCTGCCAACCAGTGGGGATTAGCAGGGTTACAATAAGATGGATATTATTATCAGAATTGAGGACTGTAAAAGGGAATATAAAACCATCAATAATTTCAAAGGGCTCATAACATTCCAATGGTTCCTATCCTATAAAAATCCTAGTTGGAGAAAAAACAAGATTGCAGATGGGATCAAGGCAATCGAGGAAATTAAAACAGCCTTTGGGTGGAATACCACGCCCAGTAGGAGGGAAAAACAAAGAAACCCCACACCTAGTAGGAACACACAACGTTGCTATAGTTGCAAGGTGCCTTGGGAACCTGATCATAGGTGTAGGGGTAAGGGTAAGAAGCATATTGTTGAGGTACAAGAGGAGAGTGATGATGAGGCATGTGAGGATGGATCGATTGAGGCTTATCTGGGGCAGTCTGATGATGATAGTGACTCTTGCACAGAGGCTAGTGATAGTGACTCTACCTCAGAGGATAGTGATGATGACTCTTGCACAGAGGCTAGTGGTGCTTGCATGCTTGAGGAGGATGGCCCTTGTGTAGTGGATAGGAAGCTGGATGGACAGGACAATAGCACCAGTGTCTCAGCAGACACGTCACATACCATTGATGACCTTACGCCTCAGCTGAGTAGTGACACTAGTGAGGAGTCACATGTGGTAGCACCTAGAGATGATGAGCTTCCTATGGGGGCCGTGACACATCTATCACCTATTCAGACACCCATGATAGCCACATCACATGAGGAGATCAGTGACACGTCAGATATGATGGATGAGCCTAGTGTGAGGGATGCACACCATGGACAGGTAGACCCACAGATTCAGGAGGAGGTACAGGGTGTACATGCAGTTGACCCCACACATACAGGTCAGTCAGAGGAGATGGAGTCATAGCTATTGGAGACTCCAGTGGTTGAGCATATTGCAGAGGTTGACAGGTGGATGGAGCACTTACTTCCAAGATCAGATTGCATGGATGAGGATGCAGTCTTTAGTATTCAATATGATCATAGCATGTGTCTGGATACATCCATATGGGATCCAGGTGCAGATGATAGTAGTAGGTTGAGTGCACAGGAGGATACGACTGCTCATACAGGATACAGTGTGATTCAGGGGGAGATAACACCTAGTGATGGGGTGCAGTGGCATACAGGAGTACTCAACGACATAGTAGACAGTGGACAGTTCAACACGTCATCTCATGCAGAGGGTGTTTTTGGGGATTCTAGAGTTGGCACTAACAGGACTGACACTAGTAGTGAGGGGTCTGAGATGGAACCTCAGCATGACCATGATCAGGGGTCACACCACTTAGTAGCACAGTTGAGAGTTAGTGAGACTATGATCAGGGAAGCCACTAGATGTATTGATGACATGCATGCAGTGATGGCAGATTACTATTGGAGAGCATCAATGGCACAGGGTAGCTCAGATGGAGGATTTTCCATGGATGATTTTCACACTCTCCAGGAGAGAGTGTCTATGATGAGGACTGACTACCAATAGTTGTTGAAAGACATGGATTATCTACTGAGGGTTGGTGAGAAGTATCATGAGGCTCTGAGGGAGCAGGAGTTGGAGATGGACCGACTCACTCAGGAGTTGGAGAGCACTCGAGGATTCTTGAGAGGCACACAGGCCGCTCCTCTAGAATCAAAGTCTAGATCATATGAGTCTCTTGAGGAGATCCATCAAAGATCCACTTCATCTGTCTCAGTGGACACTCATATGTGTCAATCAGTCACATTGACAGAGGATGTTGATGATCTAGCAGAGGAGCACCAATCGATGGGGGACATTTCCATTTGTGTCTTGGGAGTGGTTGATCTCCATATAGAGATTGATCCATCTGTATGCCTAGGATCTGTGATGCAACATGAGTTTGTGGGAGATGACATGAGTATGTTGGAGCATACCATGATGAGTGATATCTCACAGAGAGATGTCGAGGTGTATGGTGGCATTCAGAGGGGTATAGTTCCTTGTAGGGAGGAGACACATTCAAGGGAGTATGTAGATGTCACTCCTCTGCAACAACACATAGTTGTGGGAGATCACCTTCACCATTTCAGCAGTTGCATGGTAGATGAGAGATGGAGGTTGGTTGACCAACAGTCAGAGGGGTTACTTCTGGTTGTAATGGATGGTTAGGACTCGGTGATGACCACAGGAGAGCATCTTTCATGGATACCGATGGACGAGCTTCTGGTCGAATCATTGGGATTGACCAAAGCATGTGACACCTCCCAGTCCTACAGTCAGCTGCAGATGTTTCTATTAGGATGTCCTGACACATTTATCATTGACAGTAGCATGAGGAGGATAGTAGATGAGCACATAGGGATTCTGACAGTGATTAGTCTCACACAGGAGCAGTTAGAGGAATTGGAAGTGATAAACTTCCAAGTTTTCCATGGGACCCTGGAGTCCGTTTTGTTAGCACGATATTCATGTTGATCCAGGTTGCACCAGAGAGCCACACAGTCCACCTTGCTTGGGTTTGGAGTGGGTCTGCAGGTACTTGTCCTAGAGGGCGAGACCTTTTCTTCCGCTTAATCATCATGATAGGGCATGGAGATGTTTGGATAGGTACTTCTTCTACAAAGATGCCTATACAGATGCAGTTTTTGGACAACAGGTCCGATGGTCATAGGTATTTCAGTTTGAGGATCCAGGAGAGGAGGATTCGAGATGTATGCAGGGGGCAGATAGTCATGGTCAGAGTAGTACAGTGTCAGCATGAGGATCTTAGACAGAGGTTAGCATGGGATCCAGGGATTGTAGGATTGGGCATTTCATGAATTCATGAGAGAGAGTGGACCATTGCAGGGGAAAGTTATTCTAACTTTCCATTTAGCACAATGCTTGAGGGTGCCTCATGAAGATCTTGTAGTACCTCATTCTGGCATCATCATGTGCAGTTGATGGAGACTGTGTGGATCTTGGTAGAGATTTTGAGGATGGACTCATTCCAAGATGAGGCCATGGGTCAGGTGCAGGAGGTTCACAGGGTTGATATCTTCCAAGACTGTTCTTCACAAAGTATTACAGTTCACTTCCTGATATGGGATCCAGGGGGTGGAGTGTGCTATTGTTCATCGTTGGATGGGTTCTACTATGTATCCCATAGGTGGACATGGGATCCTAGTATTTTACTTCGGGGGATTTGGGTATTGCTTAAGGACAAGCAATTTTCTAGCAGGGAGGACTGTAATGTCCCCACTTTGGGACATCATCACATGGCAGAGATTTATGATGACCAGAGTAGCCAGATGGGTGCTAGAGTGAGTACAGGGGTATTTGAGAGGCATTGTGGGGTCCAGATTGCATTGATGATCATATTCCATCATTATGAGCCATTCCGCACAGGTTGTCTTTGGTTTCGTTGCATTCCGACGATTTCCATGATTTTGACTATTTTAAGCTTGAAGTCAATGGAATTCACTTAAGAGGTCATTTTGAGCACATTACTTGGAGGAACCTCTCAGTGTAATAGCTCATTGGAATCGGGAGGAGCAACACTATAGGATGGGATGGATAGAAGTGACTTTCAGTGGCCAAGGAAGCCACAGGGAGAGATAAGGAGCTTTTCAAAGGTAAAAAGGTTAATTAATTAATTATAGTGATTTAATTAATTAATTAAATATTAATAAAATGAAATTCACTTTGGAGGGAGAAGGTGAGCCAAAAATTATAAAGGAAAGGCAAGGGCCTCTTCTCATTCATTCATGTATGATCTTATTTTGATTTTTGGCTTCTAGCTAGTGAGCCCAATATTGGGGGTATTGAGGGTTTTGACATAACAAACCCTAGAGGATGATTCGGTGGTAAAAGATTCCACCTATCTTTTCCCAAGCTTGGTCTCAGAGATGAAATAATCTCCCACACCATTCTAGTTCCAGATCTACTCAGTTGTAGGAGGATTCTACATCAGTTTCATGTGTAGATAGAGAGAGGATGCACCAGTTGAGGGATTCCAGCAAGAGGAGCGCACCATCTTTGGAGAGAGATTCGTTGTAGGATATTGGCAGGGCCGTTGAGGATTCTATCACTTGGGTTTTCATTGCAGGGCCTTGGACATCAGATCTAGTTCTTTCTGAGACAGTTTTATGGCTCAGATGATTTCTTGAGCAGTGGGGCGAATTGAAGAGAAGGAGGGCATTTTTGAGATCCAGACCTAGTCCGTTTGGAGGGGTTACACTTCAGATATGACCCTGAGACTTCACCTAGTGACTTGAAGTGTCCCGGTCTATATTTCTGGAGAGGGTTAGACCATTTCGAGGCCTCCTTTAGTAGGGCCGAATTATCTAGGGTTTCAGTTATCCATTGGGGTGCACCATTCAGTGGGGAATTTCAGATCTATAGAGATTGAGAGGGACCTTGGATATTCGGTCACCTGGGTTGTTCTTACCATCACCCGATCTATCAGTTGGCATATTTATTAGGGTGATTGTACACTTTTGGCAACAAGGCCGAATTATCTAGGGTTTCAGTCATCCAGTGGGGTGCACCATTCAGTGGGGGATTTCAGATCTACAGAGATTGAGAGGGATATTGGAGATTCGGTCACCTGGGTTGTTATTAACATCACCCGTTCTATCAGTTGGCATATTTATTAGGGTGATTGGACACTTTTGGCAGCAGGGCCAAGTTATTGAGGGTTTTAGCCTTCTATTGGAGCGTGGCATTCTTTAGCTGGAGAGTTTGGCATTCAGATCTGCTTGTATTGATCTTCATTTCTCATTCAACCTTTGGAGGCATCTTTGTATTAGCGGGAGAATTTTGTAGTAGCTCTTATCTATTTTCTATCTTCTTGGCCATCTGTTGAGCATTCCAGATTGGCATCTTCATTGTAGCAGGTTTCTCTATTTTATGAATAAAGAAGAATTGAGATGTTTTGTCTTGTCTATCTTATTGCATATGGTTGAGGTATGTTCCATGGTTATCTCTTTCTGTTATTTGATGCATACACACATATAAACACATCTAAAAGGTAGATCATCAAAGTGTTTGACGAAATACTTCACTCAGAAAAAGTTTTAAAAAGACACCAAAACAGTGATGATCCTAGCATAATGGCTTGGGATCATTACAAATATTCTCTTCAGTTCACACTTCAGTTTGATCAGTTGAGTGGAGTTTAGATGGCACATTGGGATCATCACCATGCAACATTGGTATCATCATCAAATAATGTGCATTGTCCTTCGGATTATCACCATACTAGCACATTAATAATGATTCTCTGATCTACTCCTCACTTCACTCTATTTTTGTGAGTTCAATTCTTCATTTGTTAGTCACCTCGACTGGAGAGTTATCCCCCATAAGAATAGGAGGACCTTTATGGGGGATAACTCTCCAGTCGAGGTCACTGACAAAGGAAGAATTGAACTCACCAACGGAAGCTTCGAGAATGTGCTACATGTTCCCAAACTCTCTGTCAATATTATCTCTGTGTATCAGATGACAAAATATGGCACCAGAAAGAGAGTCATATTCACACCTTATGCATTGGATATCTATGTCATGCAAACCAATTCCAAGGTTTCTACCATTGAGATAAATCATCAATCCATAATCTACACATTTTCTAAATTTATTGAACCAGATTTTCCATTACTACTTAACCATGTTGATGAAAGTAGTAGGATATGGCATGAAAGGTTTGGGAATTTAAATTTCATATATATGCAATATCTTATCAAGAACGGAATGGTTGATGGTATACCTGACATCCACTTCTCCAAATGAATTTGTGAGGGATGTGTTCTTGGAAAAAATTGCCAAGAGAAATTCGACAAAGGAAAGACTCAAAAGGCTTCCTTTCCTTTAGATCTAATCCATACTGACCTCATGGGCCTTTTTCCACATCCATCAATCAGTAAAGCAAGGTACATGCTAATTTTTGTTGATGATATCTCAGGCTTCACATGGATTTTCTTTCTCATGAAAAAATGAGAGGTCTTTCAACACTTCAAAGATTTCAATGCCCTTGTTGAGACATAGTCGGGAAAGAAAATCAATATCCTCCAAACAGATAATGGGGGAGGGTATGTCAACCATGAGATACATAATTTTTTTCATGAGGCCGAGATTCAGTTGCCACACATGGTTCCTTATACTCTGTAGAAAAATAGAGTTGTTGAGAGAAAAAATAGATCTCTAAAAGAGATGGAATCATGCATGCTACACGCAAAGTCACTTCCACAGAGATTATGGGTTGAAGAAATTAATTGTGAAACCTACATAAAAAACATATATCTCCAAAGAAATGTCAAGGATAATACCGCCTACGAGGCTTGGAGCGGCCTCAAACCAAAAGTGACCCACTTACGTATTTTCGGTTCACATGCATGGGCCATGATTCCCTCTAAGAAGAGGAAGGCACTTGATCCACATAGCACATAGTGTATCTTTGTTGGATACCCCGATGATGTGAAGGGATAAAGAGTCGTTGATATTTCCTCAGACCGACTCATCATTTAGCGAAGTGTCCAATTCAAGGAAAGTGTCTCCCATGTACCTCAACAACCACATGTAGACACCTTTGTTCTTCCACCTGTCAGAGATGATGAGAATGTACATGCCAACTCTTCTTCAGATGAGATTTCTAATTTAGAGGATTTCTATGATCTATAAATAGAGTCAGTAGAGTCAGATGCAGAGTTAGTGCATGCAGATGCAGATGGAGAGCTAGAGAAGAGGCCCAAGTGAGTCAAGACTACTCTTCAGGATGCAGGATATCTTGTTGGGGATCCAAATAATACTAGGAGGAATCGATCTAATTTCGAGGATCCTCCTCTTGCACTCACTAACACTGAATCGATGACACCCATGAATCTTTTATTGGTTCAATATTCATATCCACATTCCTATGGAGAGGCTGTTGGAAATCACTTTTGGGAATCCGCCATGCAGGAGGAGTACAACTCCCTCATTGAGAATAAGACTTGGGATCTAGTTCCCCTTTATTCAGGAAGGAAAATTGTCAGGTGAAGATGGGTCTACAAGACCAAGAGAACATCGGATGGACATGTTAGCAGATACAAATCCAAGCTAGTTTCCAAAGGATTTTAGCAGGTGCATGACATTGACTATGATAATACCTTCACTCTAGTAGCGAAGATGGATTCCATATATTTGGCATTTTCCATTGCGGAAACCAATGGATGGGAAGTCCATCAGATGGACATGAAGAATGAATTTCTTCATGGAGATATCTATGAGGATATCTGTATGGAACAACCCCAGGGGTTTATGCAAGATTCATATTTGGTATGTCAACTGAATAAGTCTCTTTATTACCTCAAGCAGGCCCCAAGGGCATGGGATGCCAAGATGGAATCATACCTACTATCACAGAACTTTGTATGTTGTAAGTTAGACCCGAATGTTTACATGCTCAAGACGGCTGATTCATTTCTACTCATAGTTCTATATGTTGATGCTTTGTTGATCATTGGTTTCTCAACTTCAACAATTGATGCAATCAAGAGGATTCTACATGACAGGTTCTTGATGGTGGACATGGGTTTTCTACATTTCTTCCTTAGAATCGAGCTCATTCAGGATGCATTAGGAATAAAACTCTCTTAGGCCAAGTATGCACGAGATCTCCTTGAGAGATTTCACATGACAAAGTGAAATTCTACCCCGACTCATTTCCTATCAGGATTCAGAGTTGAGGATGGTGGGGACACTCCTATAGTTGGGACCACATTATACAAACAACTAGTGGGGATATTGTTGTATCTCACGCACTCTAAACCAGACATATCCTATGTTGTTCGAGCAGTCTCTGGGTTCATGTAGGAGCCACATGAGAAAAATTGGAAGGTTGAAAAGTGTATCCTTAGATACGTACATGGCACCATCACCTTTGGGATTCACTATGAAACACAATCTACATTGGACTTCATCAATTTCACTGATTCTGACTAGGATTTCAATAACATTGATTGCAAGTCAACATTTGGTTACTCACTCAGTCTTGGTTCTAGGCCTATCTATTGGTCGAGCAAGAAGCATGCCTCTATTGCTATATATTTAGTAGAGGCACAGTATGCAGGGGTAGTTAACATAACCATTCAGGATATGTGGCTAAAACATTTTCTCACTGAGTTGGCCATTAAATTTCATCGGTCGATCATCATTTGGTGTGACAACCAGATCACTCTCAAGTTCTGCAGAGATCCAATTCAGAGGCAACGGACAAAGCACATCGATATCTACATGCACTACATCCATAAACTAGTATAAGAGGGATCATCAACCTGTAGTTTTTTCCTTCAGTGGAACATACTGCAGACATATTCACCAAGACCTTCACTGAGTAGAAGTTCCATTATCTACGCAATCATCTTGGAGTGAAGAACACAATTTCCTAGCAACTGTCAGTTCTTATTTTTATATACATTGTACTTTGAGGGAGGGGTTTCCGATAAGGTTTTCTCTCTTTCCTCATTTATTTTAGTGTATCTTTTGTATTTGGGTTCCTAACATGGACTTTTTGCTAGGACCCATTCTTTATTTTCACCATAGTGATGTTTGGGGGGGGTGTTGGAGATACTTCACACACACCTATGATTTATTTTTCCTAAGGTTTTCCCTATGTTTATTAGTCATTATTCATTATCCTATAGTTTAGGGAGAATGTTCCTTTGGGATAATATTCTCTTTAGTTCACACTTCATCTTGATAAGTTGAGTGGAGTCTAGATGCCACATTGGGATCATCACCATGCAACATTCAGATCATCACCAGATAATGCACATTATCCTTGCAATTATCACCATACTAGCACATTACTGATGATTCCCTAATCTCCTCCTCACTTTACTTGATTTTAGTCAGCTAAGAGAAGACTAAGAGACCAGTTAACTCATACTAGGTGGTAGTTCACTCCCATAACTGCCTAAGAGACTAGACTAGGTGGCAGTTTACTCCCGTAACTGCTAGTGTGTGTCCAGATCATTCTAGACCACCACTATGGTGCACTGGATTCTCCTCTAGTGTGCATTACTTGAGTTATGCAGAGTATATAATGTGTAAATTATGATTGATTCATTTGGCTAATGAGAATTCTTGCATTCTTTCTCTCCTGCTTCTCTTTTCTCATATTTTCTCTACAAACTGTGTATGTCATTTTCTAGTTAGATCTATTATGTTCAGGTTCAACACATTTACATTCTATGAAAGGGTATTTTTTTTCGAAACGTGGCTCAAAATTGTTCCCAAGTCAAGGTAGAGATAGAATATCCCAATTGGGACTCCAAATTTCTCCACCATAGTAATGCACTCTCCTTAAGTTGGTATACATCGAACTTGGATTTTTGGTTTCTATAATAACTTTGCAACTCAAAACAAAGGTGCATGTTTTGCATCCAATATTTTTCTACCTCCCTGTTGGTGGTACCTTTAAATATAGGTAGCTTAACCTTTTCCAACTCTCTATGTACATCTCCATCAGATGGTACTTCCCGTCTTACAAGTTTCGAGGAAGAGCCAGGCATTGACGGATTTCATCCAATTATATTTATCAAAGTTTCTATCATCATTTGAAAGGATAACATCATATATGTTACTTCTCTAATGGATATACATTCATAATAATTATTGAGAAGGTAGAGGTGAAGGTTCCATCCTTCTCTCTCTAGTAACTCTCACCGTGATTACATGATCAAGTAAGATTCAAATATTAGTTCTCAAATTTTCAATTCTTAAAAAATAATTACCACATAATCATTAGTGTGTAAGCCCTTGGTCCTAGAGTTTAAACCCCCTTTGATACCATATGTAAGATCCCACCTTACCTACCATCCTGACATAAAGAAACTAAACTCAATCTAGGAGTGTTTTTTTATTTTATTTTATTTTATATACTTAAAACACATCACTTATAGTTATATGTCTAAGATAATTATAATTATAATTACAAAACAAATGACAACATTAAGACTTAATTAAAAAATGTGTAATTCCAAGAGTTGTTAAATTTATCATAAATATATTTGGACAAAACTTGGATTTTAAAATCAAGAGTAGAGGTAGAACATGAAAACTAATCCTGAAATTTCACCAAACACTTAGCATGCATGCAAGATAGAACACACTTTGCATGAATGAAAGCTACGACCATTGAGGTATTTACTCAAACACTTTGCATGCATGCAAGCTACAACCATTGAAGCATTTATTCAAAGATTTTTTAAACGTGCACAATACAATCATAAATGTAAAGGAGAAAATGCCCATAAATAATCATAAATAGCTATGAAAAGATAGACATATGTTCACAAATAATTACAAATAATTATTTCACTTTCTATTATTTCATTCAAAGCAATTTCCTTTGTTGGTTACCTCTCTCATTTATTAGACAAATAATAATTTTAAGTTTGAGATATATCTCATGATTAAGTTTTCCCCAAAGTATATTGGGGAAGTATTTTTTTAGTTCTCATTAAAAAAACAATCCTAATAATATCAATAAACCTAGTGCATATGGTGTGAAATATTGACTTGAGAACTAAAGATTACTTTGTTTCTTTTTACAAGCCACATAGAAGCATAAATTAGATGAATGGATAGATAGTTGAGAAAAGATACACATAAATGTAAAGGAGAAAATGTCCGTAAATAATCATAAATAGCTATGAAAAGATAGACATATGTTCACAAATAATTACAAATAATTATTTCACTTTCTATTATTTCATTCAAAGCAATTTCCTTTGTTGGTTACCTCTCTCATTTATAGGACAAATAATAATTTTAAGTTTGAGATATATCTCATGATTACGTTTTCTGCAAAGTATATTGGGGTACTGGGAAGTACTTTTTTAGTTCTCATTAAAAAATCAATCCTAATAATATCAATAAACCTAAACCTAGTGCATATGGTGTGAAATATTGACTTGAGAACTAAAGATTACTCTGTTTCTTTTTACAAGCCACATAGAAGCATAAATTAGATGAATGGATAGATATTTGAGAAAATATACATAAATAGTTATAAATAATTATTCAATATACATACTCTATTAAGAAATATACTAAATGCATCCCATAAAATCTTTCGAGAATACATAAATAATTAGAATGTCTAAAACTAATTATAAATAGTAGTGAAATATACACAAATAATTATAAATAATAATTCAATATACAAATTTTATTAAGAAATATAGTAAATCTATTCCATAAAAGCTCTCAAAATATACACAAATAATTATAATATCTAGAAATAAATATAAATAGTTGTGAAAATATACACAAATAACTATAAATAACAATTCAATATACACATTCTATTAAGAAATTTAATAAATGCATTCCATAAAAACTGCTACAGACACATGATGGGAAAAGTCACTCTCCAAATGGAGAGAATAGTGTATGATTGAATGGAATTGTAAGTATTAAAATATTAAAAAGGAATATCACTTTAAAAGTATGATGTCTAAAATACATTCATCCACAAATTTGGAAGTAGACTAAAACAATAATTTTAATTGATCATGTAATTATGGAAACGAATCATATCCAAGGGAAAAATACTATCTATGAGAGAAGAGAAATTACATGAACTTAGAAAATTAAGAAATTCACTCTAAAATTGGTAAATTAATAATCTTCACAATTGAATTTATTAGTAAAAAAAAAACATGCTATGGACAACATTTTTATGATAAGAATAATTACAAATCATTAAATAAAGATAGTAAGATTTTTTTGGGAAACATTTGGTAGGCCATCGTTTAAATTTCTCATCCCTAAAGAAACCTAAATAAATCTATAAAATGAGGGAAAAAATAGAATAAAGAGAAAATTTCATCTTGAGTAGTGGTCTCTTCCTTCCAATGCCCTTAAAAAAATCTATAGAATGAGGGAAAAAACAAAATAAGAAGAGAGAAAATTTCATCTTGAGTAATGGTCTCTTCCTTCCAACACCACTCAGATCTTATTCAACTAAGCCAGGTATAATTTACAGACTCCAAAATAATTTCAACAACATCTCGTTACTCGGTTCCACCATACCAGGGATGTCCTTATGTATTTATAAGCTTTGATAGAGGTGACACCTCACCCTCTCATGCAAAATTAATTATTTTTAAAAATCAAATAATTTGTATTATTCACCACCCCCTTGAGGTGGCAATTCCACATTTTTTAATTTTTAGATAAATAATTAATTATATTAATATTCACCACCCCTATGTCTCATTTTTATATTATTTCTTATTATTCATTTTTTTTTCAAATTAAATGTTTCATTTTTTTATTAAGAAAATAAATTAAAGTTGAAAGCCCCTCAAAAGTGCGTAAATTAGGAATTAGATTAATCTAAGGTTTCACCTAGGTTAGCTTATCTAGTTGATTTGTGCCCATGAGTGGTGATTTTATTCTCAATAATATGGATTGATCACCCTTATTGTATATCTCTCCAGACTTATTAAGGACTCCACATCATTGTCTTGTACCTAAGACTTCAAGTCTTAGTAGATTTGGAGTTTTGTGTTCTAATATTTTTCATAGATCCAAGACCCGATGTATTGATTTTCCATTGGTTTAGTAATATACTCTCTAAATTCCATGGCCTCTCATATATTCTTCTCAAAAATCTACATGTTCCTCAAGGTATTAGTTGTGAGCTCATACCCATATGATGGTATTATCCGTAAGGTCTTGTTTCCCTAGTGCATAAATGGATAACTTAATATCATCAATTTAAAATTATTAATGAATTAACTTAATCATGTTTTACCCAAATGTGTACATGACTTCCAAATTCATTTTTGATCCGAGTATCCTTGTTGGCAAGTAACTAAGTTCCCCACCAATTTTTATTCATTACAAGGTTAAGAATACATAATCATGAAAATCATGTAACATCACTATATCATAATCAACTATTTGTTCCACACAAAAATGATCATCCATGTCACAATCATATATCATAATCCATGTAACTAACCCCATGTAAAAAAGAAACATACACCTAAAAATTTCTTAATAAAAATCAATCTGAAACACATAATCAGAAACATAAGCACACAATCATTATATATATATATATATATATATATATATATAATTTTTCACAAGTCCCAACCAAGTCCATAACATATAATTATGGAATACATAAGCTATAAAAAATCACCCTCTTTGGGAATCACAAAACTATACTAGTCAATATGGGACACTACATAGAGAGAGAGGGGGGGGGAGGTAGTGAGAGAGATGAACTTAGTGAGAGGTGAATATTGAGAATGAGAGAGAGACACTGTGAGAGTAAGGAGGTAGAGAGAGAGAGAGAGGGAGGAAGAGAGAGAGGTAACGAGGGGAAGGGGGGGATAGTGGGGAAGAGAGAGAAAGAGAGGGAGAGTGGGAGAGAGAGAGGAATATGGAGATAATGGGAGAGAGGAAGTGATCATGCGAGATAGAAAGAGGGGGAGGGGGAGAGAGAGAGATGAATATGGAAACAAGGGGATGGAGGGAGTGAGAATTCAAGAGAGTGGGGGGGGTAGAGAGAGAGAGAGAGATAGAAAGAGAGAAAGAAAGGGGGCACACACACACACACAGAAGAGAGAGAAAGAGAGAGAGTATTGAAGATAGTGACCATGAAAGAGATAGATATGGATAGGTTAGATATGGAGGTGGGAGGGATATATGGTGAGTGAGGGAGGGAGGGTGGGAGAGAGTGGGATATAGAGAGGTGGGGACGAAGGAATATAAAGAGAGGGATAGATTGAGAGAGAGGGAGGGGGAAATAGAGTAAGATATAGGGATGTAGAGAGAGAGAGAGAGGGAGTATGTGAGAGGGAGAGAGAGTTATGGAGTATAAAGAGAGAGAGATATGGAGGAATAGAGAGAGAGATAAAGAGGGAAAGTGTCAAAGAGAGGGAGAGTGGAGGAGAGGGGTATAGTGGGGGGGGGAGAGAGAGAGGAATATGGAGAGATGGAAAGAGAGTGAGTGAGCATGCATGTGCACGCATGAGAGAAAGAGAGAGGGGGAAAGAGACAAAGAGAGAGAGGGAKTGAGTGAGAGGAAAAGAGTCAGAGGCATAGAGAGTGAGTGGGTTGAGAGGGAAAGGGAGGGAGGAAGAGATATTTAAATAGGAAAATCAGGGGGGAGAGAGAGAGAGAGAAAGAAAGATTGGGGAGATAAATAGAATAATATATAGAGAAGGGGAGAGAGTGAGTGAGAATGTGTTTGTGTGTGTGTGTGTCAGAGAGAGAGAGAGAGGTCAGAGATAGAGGGGGGAGAGAGGGAGGAAGGATGGAATATAGTGGGAGAGAGGAGAGAGGTAAGGAGGGAGGGAAAGAGAAATTCATAGAGTGAGATAGTGGATGGGGTAAGAGAGAGAGAGAGAGAGAGAGAGAGAGAGAGAGAATGAGGGGGTAGATAAATAAAAAGGATAAATAGAGAGTTAGAGAGGCATGTACTGAGAGGGATAAAGAGGGAGAGCCTGGGAGTGGGGTAGAGTGTTATATCGAGACCTATCTATGCTTGGGCTCCTACCTCTTCTCAATTATTATCCATTTTTTTTCCTTGGAAAAAATTTCCACTTAGTCCCTAGCCCCATATTACATTAGGCCCCCACCTATTCCCAAACCTTATCCCCCTCCACACCCATGCGCTAAGATCCCTATTCACATACGTCTTACTAAGGGCCCAACAACCTTTTCATATTCGTAATAGTTCCATAGCCACTACCACATGCCTAAAATCACTTTCAATCCTAAATCCCTATCCCATAATGTCCCCAATCCCCTCCACATATTTATTCCTAAGTTATAGGAGCCATACAATAATTTTTATCATGTTGCATTGAGAGCTTTCCTACACTTTCGTGAGAAAAAATAAATGAGTCAGGGAAATGTGCCCACCTCATTTTCTTACCCAAAAAAAGTGTGCATGTATTCTATAGCACATGCTCCCTCCTATGGACATTGTTCCATTTGATTAGAGTACAATTCTCATCCTCTTTCTCTCTGAAAATGTGACACTTACATGACATTAGACAAAAATACCTTGTATATACTTTTTCTTACAATTTCCTTTAACACTTGAGGTAATGAATTTATCTTTCTATTATTAATAAATTTCAAAAAATGGCCCATTTTATTCCTAACAAGAAGATAAATTAGGATATTAATAAAATTGAATCATTTTTCAAATTTACATGAAATTACCAAAATAATTACAAACGATAGGGACATTAATTTTTGTATTCAATTTTGGAAATCAATATGCCACAAGTTGGATAATAAATTGGAATTCAATTGTTCCAAACATCTACAAAATCATGGGAAACTACATTTAATTATGGATTTTGTCATTATTCAAGAACCTATAAGAGGTTATGCATTTTCACAAGTCAAGTGACACAACCAAGTCCATAACATATAAGTCTATAATACATAATCTATCAAAAATCACCATCTTCGGGTGTCACAAACCTATATTAGTCAAGATGGGACACTACAGAGAGAGAGAGAGAGGGCGCGGGGGATAGTGGGGAAGAGATAGAAAGAGAGGGAGAGTGGGGGAGAGAGAGAGAGAGAGGAATATGGAGAGAATGGGAGAGAGTGAGTGATCATGTGAGAGAGAAAGAGGGGGAGGGGGAGAGAGAGAGATATGAATATGGAAACAAGGGGAAGGAGTGATTTATCATGAAAGAGAGAGAGGGGGAGTAGATATAGAGAGAGGGAAAGAGAGAAAGAAGCGGGGCACGATGTGTGTGTGAGAGAGAGAGTGAGAGAGATGGCTAGAGTGAAGGAGAGAAATAGAGGAATATGGAGAGAAGGGGATATAGTGAGTATGAAAGAGATAGAGATGGATAGGTTATATAGGGAGGGGGGAGGGAGACAAGGTGAGAGAGGGAAGTAGGGTGGGAGAGAGTGGGAGATGGAGAGGTAGGGAGGGAGGAATATAGAGAGAGGGATAGAGTGAGAGAGAGAGGGGGGAAATAGAGAAAGAGAGAGAGAGGGAGTGTGTGAGAGGTGGAGAGTGAGAGGGAGAGAGAGTTATGGAGTATAGAGAGAGATATATGGAGGAAGGGAGAGAGAGATAAAGAGGGAAAGTAGGGGATATGGGGAGAGTGTAGGATAGGGTTAGAGTGGGGGGGGAGAGAGAGGAATATGGTGATATGGAAAGAGAGTGAGTGAGCATGCATGTGCACGTGCACGCACACACACGAGAGAGAGAAAGAGAGAGAGAGAGAGGAGGGGGGGGAGGAGGGGGAGAGAGTAAGAGGCATAGAGAGTGAGGGGGTTGAGAGGGAAAGGGAGGGAGGAAGAGATATTTAAAGACAAAGAGGAGGGGAGAGACAGAGAGAAAGAAAGATTGTGAGAGAGAGATAGAAGAATAACTAGAGAAGGGGAGAGAGTGACTGAGAACATGAGAGAGAGATAGAGAGAGAGTGGTGGGAGATAGAGGGGGGAGAGAGGAAGGCAGGATGAAATATAGTTCGAGAGAGATAGGGAGCGAGGGAAAGAGAAAGGGAAAGTGATAGAGTGAGATAGTGGATGTGGGAAGAGAGAGAGAGAGAGAGAGAGAGAGAGAGAGAGAGAGAGAGAGAGAGAGAGAGAGATCTGGAGAGTGATAAGGAGAGAGAATGAGGGGGTAGATAGATAAAGGGGATAAATAGAGAGTTATAGAGGTGGGTACTGAGAGGGAGAGCATCGGAGTGGGGTAGAGTGTTATATCAAGAGATATAGATTCTTGGTACCCTACCTCTTCTCAATTATTACCCCTTCGTGTGCCTTGGAAACAACTTCCACTTAGGCCCTAGCCCCATCTTCCATTAGGCCGCCACCTATTTCCAATCCATATCCCTCTCCACACCCATGCACTAAGATCCCTATTCCCATACGTCTTCCTAAGGACCCCAGAACCTTTGCACCTTCATATCAGTTCCCTAACCACTACCACATGCCTCAAATAAATTTCAATCCTAAATCCCCATCCCCTAGTTTCCCCAAGCCCCTCCAAATATTTATTCCTAAAGTTACACAAGCCATAGAACAATTTCTTTCATGTTGCATTAAGAGTTTTCCTGCACTTTTGTGAGAAGAAATAAATGAGTTAGGGCATTGTGCCCACCTCATTTTCTGACCCAACAAAAGCATGCATGTTTTCTAGAGCACACACTCCCTCCTATGGACATTGTTCCATTTAAGGAGAGTACAATTCTCATCCTCTTTCTCTCTGAAAATGTGACAATTACATGACATTAGACAAAAATACCTTGTATATACTTTTTCTTACAATTTCCTTGAACACTTGAGGTAATGAATTTATATTTTGGATTATTGATAAATTTCAAAAAATGGCCCATTTTATTCCTAACAAGAAGAAAAATGAGGATATTAACAAAATTAAATAATTTTTCAAATTTACATGAAATTACCAAAATAATTATAAACGATAGGGACACTCATTTTTGTATTCAATTTTGGCAATCAATGGAACAAGTTGGACAATAAATTGGAATTCAATTGTTCCAATCATCTACAAAATCATGGGAAATTATATGTAATTATGGATTTTGTTCATTATTCAAGAACCTATAAGAGGTTATGGATTTAGTGGAGTTGCTAATGGATGATAATATTAGTAAATATACAAAATAAATTCCAAAAATTACAGAATAAGTTTAAGGATAAGTAAAACAAAAGTTACATAAAATGATAGAAAATTTAAATGCTTAAGAAAATCTCTATAAAAGACAGTTTTTTTTTTTTTTTTTTTTTTTTTTTT
>ML783100.1:336379-347515 GCA_009831015.1 Picea engelmannii
GATTTAAAAACAATTTTTTTGTTTGATTTGGCCAAGATTTTTGAGATATGATTATATTCTCAATGGTCATTTGAAAACAAAAAAATATTTACCTCCTTTTTTACAACGACTATATTTTATCATCCTCTATTAAAAAAATTTAACCCAAAAACCATCATCTATTATCTTTTTCATCTTTGTGTGTGTTATGACCCAATGCCTTAAAAATGATAAGAAATAAATAAAATTCAGTCCACTTCGAGGGGGGAAACTCCTTTACAATATATAAACTTCAGAACACAATATGAGATGAGAGAATATGATCCTAATAAATGATCTCCTTGATATATATATATATATATATATATATATATAGGATACAATGGGTTACAATTACAATTAAAGGGTGCAAAGAAGGGTTCTAGCCGACCTACTATAAATGTAATAATTCAATATCTAGGGCATACTAAGGGGTTTTATACATATCATGGGGCTTTGTCTAGGGATTAACATGCCCGTCCCCTTCAAAAAAGTGTTGTCCTCAACACTTGTCTAACCATAGATGCTTCTCCATGAAGAAATTATCTTCCCATGTTGCCTCTTCTACTAGTAGGTTCTTCCATTTGACAAGGTATTCTATAATTGCTTGATTTCTCAGCTGATTAATTCTCGTTTCAAGGATTGTTTCTGGCTCTAGTATGATTTTCCCTTCTTCATTGAGATCTGGTAAACTTGTTTGGAATGAGATCTTGTTTCCGATGACCTTATTTAAGCAAGAAACATGGAATACTAGATATGCACGTGAATATGGAGGCAACTCCAATTTGTAATCCATACTTCCAGTCCTTTGCAAAACCTTATAGGGGGCATAATATTTGGGTGCTAGTTTATTTTCCTTCTTGTATTTCTTTAAGCACATTTGTTTGTATGGTTGTAGCCTTAGAAATACCCAACCCCAAACTTCAAATTCCCTTTCCCTGTGATGTTTATCTACTTGTTGTGTCATCCTATTTTGTGCCATAACCAAGTTGTCCTTCAACATTTTTAGGACCTCTTGTTGGTTCCCTATGTGGCCATCCACTACTTGAACCTTTGTATTCCATTTCAAGGGTGATGTGATGGATGGAGGATGATATTCATAAAGTTCCATAAATGGGGACAATTTTGATTAAGTATGGAAGGATGTGTTGTACCACCATTTCGCTAAGGGAAACCACTTGACCCATTGTGTTTGTTTATCAAATGCAAAGCAACGAAGATATCCTTCTAGAAATTTATTCACAATATCAATTTTCCCATCATATTGAGGGTGGTAAGATGAACTATGAGCCAATTGAGTACCAAAACAAGAAAATAATTCAGTCCAAACATTTCCCGTAAAAAATGGGTCTCTGTCACTTACAATAATCTTGGGGACTCGATGTAGTTTTTGAACTATTTCCATGAATGTTGTTTTTATTGTGCTTGATTTAAAAGGATGAGAAAGAGAGAAAAAATGAGCATACTTTGTTAGTCGATCCACTACTACTATGATGACAGACTTTCCTTCTGATTTTTGTAAACTTGTAATAAAATCCATGGAAACTTATTCCCAGCGTTGGCTTGGTATATCTAATGGTTGTAGGAGACTTGGAGTCTTGATTGTCTCTCCCTTATTCTATTGGCAAACAAAAAATTCTGAGACAAAATTTTGAACATCATTTTTAAGACCTTCCCAGAAAAAATCCCTCTTGACCATGTGGTATGTTTTCAAGAATCATGAATGTTCCCCTATAGGAGAAGTCTGCAATTCCAGAAGGATATTCTGTTTGAGTTGGGAATTCTTACATAAGTATAGGTGATCATAATACCATAGCAAATCATTCTTCCATAAAAAAATTATAATGAACTGCGGTCTTCATGTAGTTTTTGAATGATCTTTCATACCTCTTGATCTTGATTCCATTCTATCCTTGCTTCTTCCACGCAATCTGACAACAAACTAGAAATAACACATAATGAACCTTTTGTTTCTTCTTCTTTTCTGGAAAGGGAGTTTGGTAGAACATTATGTTTTCATTTTTTGTATATAATTTCAAAGTCATAACCCATCTTCATACAAGGATTGAGCAAGTGTGTGTGTTGGAGCCAAGAGCCATCGAAAGGAATCTTATGACATCAAGGTGACCAAGTTGTAATCTTTACTTTCAATCAATATGATACAGTGGCATGTCCCTTTCCCATAAAGCTATTCTCACTTTATTGTGTAATTCCTTGATCATACACATAAGTTGACAGTTGAATCTATTTTGCTATCTTCACTTTGGTTGTTTTGTGTTGTCTTGGTCTTGACCTCACGAGAGCACCGGAGCGAAGCGGGAGAAATAGAGACCCTAGGAAGCGATACTAAGGTATGTTACTTGTTCCTTCCTACTAGTTAATTCAATGGTCAAAACTTAGGGAAAGAGTCATGTCCTGTCTTGTTTTGTTATAGATCCAGGTGGATCTAGGGAGATCTGTTACTGTCTGTACCTACTGATTAGTCCGATAACACACTCCACAATAAATGCTTTTGTGAAGTCAGGTGTGGTCAATATGGGAGTCATACACATACACTCCTTAAGTTTTTCAAAAGATTTGGTTGCTTCTTCTTTCCAATAAAATGCTTCCTTATTTAATAATGTTGTTAGAGGTGTTTCTATTTGACCATAGTTCTTGACAAACTTACGATAATAATCTGTCAATCCTAAGAATCCTCTAAGTTTCTTCAAGGTTTTAGGAATTGGCCATTCCCTTATAGCTTTAATTTTGTTAGGGTCCACTTTTACACCTTCATGAGATACAATATGACCCTAATATTCCACTTCTTGAACCCTAAAGGCACACTTGGAAGGCTTTGCATAATGTTGTTGTTCTTCCAATTGTTTTAATACTTTGTCAACATGTTGTACATGCTCTTTCCAAGATTTGTTGTAGATTAGTATGTCATCAAAAAATACTAACACAAATTTTGTAAGGAAGGTCTTGAAAATATAATTCATAAAGCTTTGAAATGTTGATGGTGCATAAGTTAGTCCAAATCACATAACCAAAACTTCATCATGAACTTCATGTGTTCTAAAATCTGTTTTAGGAATGTCTTCCTATCTCGTTCTAATTTGATGATATCCCAAACGAAGATCCAACTTCGTAAAGAATTTTTCTCCATGTAATTCATCTAATAATTCATCAATGACGGGGATAGGAAACTTATCTTTGATGGTCATTTTTTTGAGTTGTCTATAATATGGACACATATTCCATCAACCATATATTTTTGTAACCAACACCATTGGTGAAGAGAAAGAACTTTGGCTATGTTGAATGATGTCAGCCTCTAACATTTCCTGGATCATGCGTTCAATCACTCTTCTATGCATATGGATACCTGTAAGGCCTAATGTTAGGTGGTACACTTCCTGGATGCAAATGAATAGCATGTTCATGGTCTTGGGTAGTTGGAATACCCTTAGGCATTTCACAAAATACCTTGGAATGATTGTTGATAATTATTTTGAGATTTGATGGAGCTGGGGCTATAGATGTTTGAACATCAAGTGAGAACAATTGTGCAATTACACCCTGGTGTCCCTTTTTGAGTAATTTTGTCATGCTATTATAGATTATCACTTTATAGAGTTTCCCTTATATACCTCTAAGCTCAATTTCCTTGCCATCTAAGGAAAATATTATAAAAAGATTTTGAAAATCAAAGGCCAATGTTCGTAGTGATTGCAACCATTGGACCCCTAATAAAATATCTGCACCCCCCATTTGGATGGAAATCATCGAGCTATACAGAAAATACTCCCCCATGTTGAGCTTAATACTATGTCATTTCCGTGAAAAATTTATGGTACCTCCATCTGCAATGATTACTAGAAACTTTGGTGCAGGATATACAAAAAATTTGATCTATTTTGCTAATTTTTAATTGATGAAATTATGGGTTCTACCTAAATCAATCAATACTATTACCTTTTTTTTTTATGTATCCTTGTATATTGAGGGTTTGTGGAGTAGTGATTCCAGCCAAATAATGACAATATATTGTTGGGGTAGTCTCTTCTAGATTTGGGTCTTGTGACGATTCCAATTCTTGATCTTCTTCATCTTCACAATCTATGTAGAATAATTTATTCTCACCGAATTTATACCCCTTACTGTACTTCTTGTCACAATTGAAACATAGTCTTTTTTCTCTTCTTTCATCCATTTGTTTAGGTATCAACCTTGTTGGTTTAGGTAAAATATCTTCTTCCTCCTCATAGTCTATGTAGAATAATTTATTCTCACCACATTTATGCCCTTTACTGTACTTTCTATCACAATTTAAACATAGTCCCTTTTCTCTTATTTCATCCATTTGTTGAGGTGTCAACCTTGTTGGTCGAGATATGGTTTTCTTATGACCCGCAAAAGGATCTCTTCCTCCAATTCTATACTTGTGTGTAGCTTTATTTTTGGCATGAATATGACGAGCATTTTGCATAGCTTCCATAATACTTGTAGGTTGTCTTAAGAAAAAATCATGTTTAATGTATTCTTTTAATCCACCCATGTAATATTCCAGCAAGTTTTCATCACTTAGGTTATCCACCCTTGTGGCCAGTACTAGGAATTTTGAATTGTATTCTTCAATATCACATAACTGCTTGATTCTGGTCAATTGAATGAAGTAGTTTTGTTCCCAAACTTTCCCATATTGTGATTCTAAGTCTCTTGTAAATAAACCCAAGTGTAGTGATATAAAGGGGGTTTCTTTTTCACTATCCATTGATACCACTGATATGGTTTTTTCTCAAAGTTCAAGGTTGCTATGTGAATCCTTTTCTTATCATCCATAATATTATGTAGTTCAAAATATTGTTCTATTTGGCTCACCCAAGTAAATACCTCTATACCATCAAACTTATTTAATTCAATTTTGAGAAACTTGAATTTAGTACCCCCACCAGAATTGACTCCATAATTAGAGTTAGATTCACTAAATGGCTTATTATTGGTAGTTTTTTCAAAATGAGTACTACCTTTATTTTCATGAGTCCATTCCATTTTGATGTCTCCTTTAGGTAATCTCCCATCTATAGCTTGAGATATCAGGGAAGACATATTTTGCATTTCCTTCATGGATTTTTGTATTTCTTTTTTTATGTCATTCTTATTTTCTTCCATCTTATTTTCCATATCATCCATCTTGTTTTTAATACCCTTCATATTTCTTTCCATTACACACATCTTCCCTTCCATTACTTGAATTTTTATTTGTGAGTTTATCCAATTATTAGACTTTCACTCACATTCATAATTTGTTCCTCTAATTTGGGCAACCTCTTCTCTATGTCCTCATTTTCTTCCTGAATCATAGATGAGACTTCTGGAGGTTTAATAGGTGTTATCACCTTTTTGGGACCAATATGGAGTAATAGTAATAATACTCCTTTATTCTATATATATCACAAATTTCAAATCACCCGAAACAAATATTCCAAAAATAATTATGTCAATTGTAAGTTAAGTACCTTTAAAAACCTCAATTTGGAGTTTCTCCTCTTGACTGACCTTTCTTCTGGTGTATCTCTAAAATTTTGGCCCTTCTGGGTCTGAAATTTTATTCTATAGTTCTATGATATTTCTTCTCTGTAATTCCATAGGTCTGATCAAAATTGGATGTGCCAAGTGGAAGTTATGGTAACTTCCCCACACCTTTCTGATTTTTGTCCTTTCCAAGAGAGAACACTTTTACAGCATGCCCCGTGCACAATAATTGATATAAAATTATGAAAATTGTACCTGAAATACTATGTCCTGTCCACTATTCAATGAAACTAGTCTCACTCAATTTGGATACCATAGGAAGAATTTATGTTTGTTGTACCTATAACACCTGTTTGAGACTAGTCAATAGGACTAGTGAGATACCCTATCTTTTATAGGGTGTATATACAAAAGTAGGATGAAATAGACGATGAAGTTTTTATCATAGATACCGTGATAAATTCTATAAATATAATCCATATTTCATGGTATGAAACGTTACGGAAAAATATTTATAGCGAAAATGCCATGATGACAAAATTCAGGATGATTCTCAAACCCTGTCCTACACAGGATATATCTCCGAAAGTGTAATGCCTAAGGAGATGAAATTTTAACCCCAATTACCTTGATCCATATACTAAATATCCTCCAAGGGGTTTATTTTGAAACGTCTTAGAAAAAAAGTTATAGCAAAAATTTCAAGATGTCTCAGATGTAGGAGCGAAACCCCAAGACCTTGAGCTCTGATACCAATGCCTTAAAAATGATAAGAAATCAATAAAATTCAGTCCACTTTGAGGGGGAGACCTTATTTACAGTATATAAACTTCATAACACAATATGATATGAGATAGTATGATCCTAATACTAGATCTCCTTGATATATATATATATATATATATATAGGAGAGAATGGGTTACAATTACAATGAAAGGGTGCAAAGAAGGGTTCTATCCGACCTACTAGAAATGTAATAATTCAATATCTAGGGAATAATAAGTGGTTTTATATATATCACGGGGCTTTCTCTAGGGATTAACAGTGTTTCCTTGACAATGGGCAGATTGCCTACTCAAAATGTTGGACAAAATAAATTATGACATTGTTTATTTCCATAAAATTTCAATAGAAAGACTTCTAGTTGTTGCAACCGATGATTTAGTTTTAATGCATCGATATCACCTTTGGATGGCTTTGTTTCCACTTGTGCTTCTATATTGAATAAACACTATGAGGGTATTATTGTATTGGAACTCAACTGCTCTTTCTCAGGTTCTTTCCGCTACTCCTTTTACAGGTCTTCATTATCCCCCATTTTCATGTCTGACCCGACATTTGATTTCGCACTTCCAACTTCTCCAAATGGTTCAAGATTACCTGATAGAGACACCATGAGGAGGGAAATATTGTAATATATGTCAAAAAAATTCTCTTCCATGCTTGGAAATATCTACTTTATTGGATCTCAAGGGTAGTTCTGAACAACCTTGTTTTCGATGGCCAACGTTCTATGAATTTAAGCTTAAATTGATTCTTGGATACCTGCAGATTTCAACAAATAACACAATAAAACCTACTCTAATGCCAATATGATCTATAAATTGTCATGAATATTCCACTAGATAGTTCGTCACAACAAATCTAACAAAATAATGAAATCTTTACTGTGAAGGTTGATTTCCTTTAGATCACAGATTCTTTAATTATTGGTTTTCTACTTAAAATGTAAGAAATATATCTTGTGTGAAAAAAGATAATATAAATAAATACCCATGTTCCATCCATAGATAAACAAAATATAGAACTTGGGAAACCGAATATGGGAGAAAACCTAGCTAGAATTTGAGGTCGCTCTTCTTTATTTTATTCAAATGCAAGTACAAATAAAGATGCACTCTCTATGGACTTTCCTTTGCCAATGTGGCTTGTATGGATAATATAATATCCCCCTCCTCTCGTATGCTCTCAAATTACCACTCCTAGGTTCTCTACTCAACTGTGGAACAAATACATTGCTAAAGAATGTAACCCCTTCTCCTCCTAGAGGCATGGTATTTAACATTGTCTGATAGCTATCTAGGGATAGGATTTTGACTTCCTCAACCCTCAATGGTGATAATATTTTAGACCTTATATAATCTTCTTCAAATTCCATATGTGGCTATCCTAATATGCATGAGTAGTATAGGATAATGTGGCATCCATTAGTAGCATGGTGGTCAACACAACAGGTCACCTTGCGAGAGACATGTCTTTCGCATACGAACTCAAATTGACACAATGTTACCATTGTTGGAAAGATATTGATGTGTAAAATAGGATGAAGGTGTCCAAGATCAAGTTAAGAAATTGTTAACTCCAAAAAAGTTGGTTTGATGTCTCTAAATGGATCTGGAAGGTTTCAAACCCCAATTTCCAAACTAGGACCTACCATTAGAATGACTGTGGAAGCTGATTCCTCCATTTATTTTCCACTTTAAAATAATGGAGATATATTAAAACTAATATAATGATCCAACATGGATCCAATAGTGGGGAAAAGACAGAGATAGAGAGAATGGTGGAGAAGGGAATAATGGGGGATAGAGAGGGGGTGGGAAAGAGAGAGAGGGAGGGTGAGAAATATATAGTGGGAGGGAGGGTGAGAGAGAGATATTGTGTAAGGTCCCACCAAGAAACTAAACTCAATCTAGTACTATTTTTTTTAATTTAATATAATTAAACCAACTAACTTATAGTTATACATGTAAAATAGTTTTAATTATTATTAAAAAATAAATTAAAACTTTAATATTTAATTCAAAAATGTGTAATTCAAAGAGTTGTTAAATTTATCATAAATATACTTGGACAAAACTTGGATTTTAAAATCAAGAATAGAGATAGAACATGAAAACTACAACTATTGTGACATTTGAGCAACCACTTAACATGCATGCAAGCTAAAAACCATTGATGCATTTCATCAAACACTTTTCATGCATGAAATCTACAACCATTGAGGAATTTAGTCAAACACTTTTCATGCATGCAAGCTACAACCATTGAGACATTTATTCAAACAATTTCCCTACATGCACACTATAATTTGCTTACATGCACGCTATAGGAATATTGTAAATTAGATAATATACATAAAAATAATCATAAATATATATGAAAAGATACACATAAATAATTTTAAATAATGTTCACAAATAAATAATTATAAATTATTTCATTCAAAGAAATTTCATTGGTTGGTTACCTCTCTCATTTATTGTACAGATAACAAGTTTAAGTTTGAGATATCTCATGATTACAATTGTTACACAGTATATTGGGGTAGTAGGAATGTTTTTTTTCAGTTCTCATTTAAAAAAAAACAACCCTAATAATATCAATAAAACTAGTACACATGGAGTGAAATATTGACTTGAGAACTAAACATTTCTATGTTTCTTTTTACAATCCACACAACAACATAAATATTGGCTGCAAAATGTGAAATCAAATGGATAGATTTAGGATGAATTTGAATATTTATTTATACACGCTCTATTAAGAAACAAGGTAAATACATCCCATAAGAGATCTGAAAATATACACGTAAATAGTTATAAATAATTATTCAATATACACACTCTATTAAGAAATATAGTAAATGCATTTCATAAAACCTATGAGAAATACAGACATAATTGGAATGTCAATAAATAACTTTAAATAGTCGTGAAATATAAACACAAATAACCATAAATAATAATTAAATATACACATTCTATTAAGAAATATAGTAAATGCATTCCATATGAGCTCTCAAAATATATACAATATATACAGATAATTATAATGTTCAGAAATAACTATAAATAGTTGTGAAAATATACATATAAATAATTAAAAATAATAATTAAATATAGACATTCTATTAAGAAATATAATAAATACATTCCATAAGAGATGCTACAGAAGAACATATGATGGATAAAGCCAATGTCCAAACATAGAGAATAGTGGGTGATTGGATATAACTGTAAGTAAAATCTTAAAAAGGAATATCAATTTAAGAGTATGATATCTAAAATACATTTTCTTACAAATTTGAAAGTAGACTACAACAATAATTTTAACTGATTATGTAATTATGGAAAATACTCATACCTAAGGGAAGATTACTATCTATTAGGGAAATTACATGAACTCAATAAATTAATAAATTCATTGTAAAATGGGTAAATTAATAAACTTCACAATTAACTTCATTATTCAAAAAACATGTTATGGAAAACAATTATATGATAAGCATAATTACAAACATTTAAACAAAGATACTGATATTTATCAAACCTTTTGGTAGGCCATCGTTTAAATTTCTCACCCCTAAAGAAATATGTAGAATGAGGAAAGAAATAAAAGAAGAAGAGAGAAAATTCCATCTTCTTTTCCTTTAACCTTGCATAAAAATTACTTTTATATATGCCATATAGTTCTTTACCTCAAATGTTAGTTAAAATAAATACTACCTAATACTCAATAATTGACCACATATAATTAAATTGCAGAATTAAACATTTACCCAAAACCAACTGATTTTCTCCCTTTAGGAGCTCCACTTACCAACTCAAGACCAATCATTTTACCAACTATGGAGGGAGAAATTCTCCCCCTAAAACCCCGTAGTTGTAAGAGCTCACATAGAAATAAAGAGATAGTAGACTATTTAAGGAAGATGACCCCCTCTTCCTTCCAACACTACTCATATCTTACTCAACCAAGCCAAGCTACCTACAGATCTAATTCAGAGACTCTAGAATCATTTCAACAACATAGATCTAATTGAGAGACTCTCCAGGTCCCTCCCCCCTTATCATGGGGATCCTTGTATATTTATAGGTTTTGACAAAGGTGGCACCTCACCTCTCATGCAAAATTAGTTATTTTTTTAAAATAAAATGATTTTTATTACTCTCCACCGCCCCTTCAGGTGGAAATCCCTCATTTTTTTTTTAATTTTTAGCTAAATAATTAGTTTTCTTAATATTTACCACCTCCATGTGTGATTTTTATATTATTTATTATTATTCATTTTTTTCAAATTAAATGTTTTTCTTTTTTATTAAAAAGATAAATTAAAGTTGAAAGCCCTGAAAAGAGGGTAAATTTGGAATTAGATTAATCTAAGGTTTAACCTAGGTTATATTACCTGGTTGATCTGTATCCATAAGTGGCGATTTTCTATTGGATAATAGGGATTCCACACCCCTATTATATACCTCACAGGGATTCCACACCCCTATTATATACCTCTCCAGACTTATAAGGACTCCACATCCTTTCCTTGTACCTAAGAATTCATGTATTAGTAGATTTTAGACTATGTGCCATAATATGTTACATAGATCCAAGACTCCACATCTTGATCTTCCATGGGTTTAGGACTCTATGCCCTAAACTCCATGATTTATCATCTATTATGCTCGAAACTACACATTTCCCTTAAGGTACTAGTTGTGAGATCATACCCATCTGATGGTCTTGTTGGCAAGGTCTTGTTTCCCTAGACTTGGTCACATCATAAATGCATAGATTAATATCATCAATTTAAAATTCATATT
>ML783100.1:348459-362494 GCA_009831015.1 Picea engelmannii
TAATAGAAGCTTCCACTTCTAGAAGGATCTTCCTCTAGATTGTTCTTTTGGATATATAGTTTTAGTATAAATAAGAATAGAGGGTATGAGAATTTTTTTTCTTGGAAAATTATTGTAATAGAGCTCTTCTCTTCTAGAGGTTTCCCCTTCGAAGAGGAAAGTGAACATTGTTTCCTATCAAGAAAGGTACAATTTTGGTGTTGTGGTTCCATATAATTTGTTGTTCTGCTGTTATCTCTGCAATATTTCCGTATTTGTTTGCTATATTAGTATTATTCTTTGCATTATTTCTCTATTCTACTAATATGATAGATTTGGTTGCTTACACCAAGAGAGTGATGAAAACTACTATTGTATGAAGATTCCACTAGAGGAAGATATTCTTCCCACTTGATTTATTGATCCTTCACTATTGGAAAAGCATTTTGGAAATAATATACATAAAAATACTAAGTGTAGAAGATGTGTGAAGAAGAAGTAGGAATAATTGGGAGTTCACAATTGAGGCAAAACGAGGAGTATAGTGCGCAGTGAGAAGAATAAGGCAGATGAGAAAAATAAGAAGAATAAGGCAGAGGAATAAAATCAGATAATAAAGCAGGAGAATAAAACGAGTGAAAGGGAAGGATGACAACTCGACGTGCTAAATATAGAATGATGTACAAAAGCAGGAAGAATGATAGTCAAAATGAGAAAGTAGCATGCAGTTGGAAAATCAGGTGAAAGAAGCTTGAATAGCAAGTTAAATTGAGTTATAATGTATTGTAATAGGCTTTTGGGGATGAAAAAAGTAGGGTTTTAAGCCCTATAATTTCTGTATAAATATGTAATGGGTTGGGAGAATAGGGGTTCATATAGGTTCTTCTTAGTTCCTCATTGTGGGTTCTTCTAGAGAGGTATTGTGGAGCATGTTCCAAGTTGTCGATATTTCTCGTTAGTGGGAAGAGTGAAAGGACATGCTGAGAAGGAGAGAGTCTATGTATGAATGCTAAGGAGAAGATGTAGAGAGAGATAGAAAGTATTGCACTATAGAATGATTAGGCTATGATAAGGACAGGACAACCATGATGTATCTTTGTAATAATAGTGCACAAGGTTGATACAATTACCCAAAAGAATAATAAAGAAGCTAGTTGTTGTGGACCTAGCCCAGAGTTGGTTGAACCACATTAACTACTGTGTTGAATGTATTTTGTGTGATTGTTCATGGATTCTTTCTAGATGCATATTATAATAGATTTTTCTTATGTGTAATCATTGCACGATAGTTACGAATGTTACATAAATGGGTTTATGTTTTAATATGGAATATAATGGTAATATGAATATGAAATCACTAAGTAGCTAATGAATAACAAAGATAGAACAATGCACACATAACCAATAAGTAAGAATGAATAAAATCATAACCTCCCATTCCCTCACTACTATAGAAAATCGGTTCCTACAACCCCAATAGATACCTCGGGTGAGACTTCGTCTACATGTAGGTGATTTCGAAAGGGCCAATTTCTAAAGTGTTTTTTTGGTCAAGATAATATTGAACCTAGGGTCCTACAACCAGGCATAACAACAGCAAATGGTTTCGTTGTTGGGACCCGAAACCTATGATTGAGGGAATCTTTTGGAGGTCAATCAAGAAGTAAATATTGGAATGGTTATAAGGGAAGGAACAAGAGTTTTGTTGGAAATATATTATAAACCCTCATATAAGTAATGAGCAACTTATGTAAAGGTATGTATACATAGATTTGCATGAAATCTTCTTTGGTGAATTTCCAATTACTCTGATGGAGTAGTTAGAATTATTAGTGGATAATACCAGAAGGTACCAAAATGTGGTGTTGAGGATTTGGACTCCTGAGTTGGTAAGACAACTGAATTATGCAAGTAATAACACTTCTCACACAATTGATTTCTGGTTGGATAACATATTAGGAGGATATATTATAGAGTTTGTAGTAGATTGTACCCAGTCATACAGTGTTGTAGAAATATATTTATTCAAAGGTCGACAAGGAATGTTAATGAAATCATTGGTTACGTGGACAACGATGTTATTGTGTGATAAGTGCATGAGGAAAATGGAGTCTGAGTGCTAAGGGGATTTGTTCACATAAGATATGAAAAGAGGATAGTCTGAGGACAAGACAGAATTAAGGAAGTGATGAAGAAGGAAGGGAGGGACTAAGGATGCAGAGAGATGAAGAGGGTATACCAAAGGAGGAAGAAGAGTTTGGAGAATTGCGCAGAGGAAGGAGGTACAAGAGGAGAAAGACTGGGGCTAAGAAAAGAGAGTCGCACAGTGATCCATAGGGGGGAGGACCTTGCACAATAATCTAAATCGTGGAGATACCACATATAATAGGAGAGGAAGAGGATTTCCATTCTAGTTCCATAACAGAAGAGTCATTCAATATCTCATTTTTGTCACCACAGTCATAAATAACAGTTGAATACTTATCAAAAGAACTTATAGCTAGCAAGGGAGGACAAAGTAGTAGCAATTAGGGTAGTGGAATTAGTGCATAGATTCAGAGTCAACCAACATCACCAAGAGGAGGGACTACACAAAGTAACATAAAAAGGGTAGACAACACCCTCAGATAGACTGATTTCCATGGAGTTGGGTCAGAGGACCCAAAACAACATCAATTTTTCTACGTGACAATTTGGGCTACTAAGAACATCCAGGATGAGGCTATGAATATTGTGTAGGTGGAAACAACATTTATATCTTGTGATTTGGTTTAGTACACGAAGTAGCATAGTACGACGCCTATAGGACATGCCAGGACATTGGCAGAGATAATACAAGCATTTTTGAAAGAGTTTAAGAAGCCAAAGTCTGAGTTGCAGTACATTACATAACTGAAGGAGATTAAAGAGGTGCATACTAAATCAGTCTAGGATTTTGATCAAAGGTTCAAGGATCTAATGGGTACACTGAATTTCTAGATCCCTTATCAACAACATCAAGAGTGGTTTATTGCAGGATTTCTACCACATATTTGTGGGCCCTTGATTCAACAGAACGTTGTGTCGCAGCGTGAGGTTCTGTAAATTGAAATGAAATTTGAATCATCCCCTGTAGGAGATAGTGGGGGGATGGAACAGGTTCATACGTAGTTCCATGCATTGACAATTCAGTTAGAAGAACTTACAGAAGGGGAAGGGAAATGAGAATAGGTCTGGTGTACCAAGTGTAGGACCGAAGGCCATCACAAGGATGAATGCCCAACATTCACGCAGTATTTGGTGACTAGAGTGCCAAATACATTACCAGGAGGGGGTTATTGTGAGATATGTAAGAAATGGGGACATCATCCAACTGAGTGTACATTATTGTAGAATTATCATAGTACATCAAGGAACTTGTTTTGCATTTTTCTCAAGTTAGTCAGACATGAAGAGAAGGATTGTCGTGCATTCGATTTGATTGAGGGAGCATACATCATATATGTACATGATTCATGAGGATAATGTTGCAACATATGGAGGTGGTCCATGGTATAATAACCAAAGGTGATTTAATCTAGGGAATAGAGGAAGTTTTGGTAGAGTTTGAGTGATAGGATGAAGATGACCGATAATATGTTATAATTGTAATCAACTCAGACATTTATCCCATGATTTCTCGAATTTGTATACAACATGCACATACTCTACATAATTGGACCATTTGAAAGAATATTGTCCTCAAATAGTTGTGAAATGACAAGCAAGAGGGAATCCAAACTAGAATCCAAGTCAGAATGTACATAAAATATCAGTGGAGAAATGCAACGAAGGGCCAAGAATAGCATTTGTTACACATAGAGGGGCTAGAATAGGGGCTAATGTGACGAATGGAGGGAAGCAAGATGAGAAATAGGTAAGTAATTCAGCAGGGTCTATGCCAATGTTTGATCCTCAAAAAGAAAATGAGACATATTAGAGGGAAAGAAAAGAGCTTCTTGAATAGGATTGGGGAGCATCAACATCATCTATGCCTCATGTCAGAGATTCTGCTACATTTTGATTTGTATAACATGACTATTTGGATGGATGATTATGTTAACCCTAATAAATATATTTCACTGAGTTGGAGAAGTATCATTTTATGTTCATCTGAATCAAAGGAAGTTCTAAATAATTGGTGGCAGAGGATGCATGAAGTGTCAACTAGATGATGTGCACGCATGACCCGATCCTTGCACTGGATTGGAAAAAAGCTATGTGATCCACCTAGGTATGATGGCTTGATTGATATAAGTTTTCTTCTAAAAGAATTTGAGTTACAGGTACCTGAACAACAAAGGTTTTTCGTAAAATATTTTTTCCTAAAAGTGACTCCAGCCAGATGGTGATTTGCACATAGTGAGGGGATGAAAAACTGGTCACAATGTAGAAGGATAATGCATGTGATATTTGGTACTAAGATAGAAAATATTATGCAGAAGTATACAGGGGAGATTGATCCATCAAGTCACGTTGACAAGTGAAAAGCCTTATGGATTTTAGTCCTGGAAACATAATGGACAAACATATTTATACATACAATGGACACACATATTTATACATACAATGGACACAATTCCAAAGAACTGGTATTTGGAATAGGAAATGCGCAGAGAGATAAGAATATGGGACAACTTGGTCTAGTGTTTCAAGGTCACATTTACATTTGAAAATGAATCCCCATTAACGGATGTAGTGCAAAAGGCTAATCTAACCAAAATATTTTTAGTAGAAGGGATGATGGAGGTGGTACCAGTTTGCAATGTGTACCTAGCTTTGATGATTGTCCATGAGTTATTGGAGTGCTACAATGTTTATAAGGAAGAAAATGATGAAGAAGATCCCGAGAATGTACAATTACTTGAAACAGAAAGAGAACAAATAGTAGAAGGGACAAATATTGAGTCTGCCACATATATAAATCCCATAAAGACATGGAAGGTAAACATTGGGATGACAAAGAATCCAAAGTTTGCATAGATAGGGGATTACAGGAGTGATGAGATAATAGAGAATATTGCAGACTTACTATATGAATATCACGACCTAATCCAAACTACATTCTCAGAGATGAAGGGGACAGTTGGGGACTTAGGTGAGATGAATATTTTGTTGAAACCAGGTGCTAATTTAGTGTGATAGAGACCTTATAGGTTAAATACGAAGCACAAAGAGAAGGTGAAATATGAAATAGATAGAATGTTGGATGTAGGGATCATTGAACCTGTGGAGGAGTTAGAGTGGATCAATCCAATAGTCATTCAGGAAAATAATATAGGAGGAATCATGATTTCCATGGATATGAGGAAGTTGAATGATGCATGTTTGCATGACCCATTTCCAACATCATCCATTGATGAGGTACTAGAGAATGTATCAGGCAAAGGAATGTACTCTTTCATATATGGATTCTCGGGGTACCATCAGATAAAAATTATGCAGGAAGACCGATACAAAACTACTTTCATGAGAAAGTGGGGAAGTTATCAGTATACAATAATTCACTTTGGAATGAATAATTCCCCTGTAGTGTTTTCCAGATTTGTGGTTGCAACGTCCACGGAATTTATTCATAAGTTCCTTGAAGTGTACTTGGATAATTGGATTGTCTTTAGTCTACTGAAGGATCACATAGAAGTACTCAGTATAATGTTGGATAGGTGTGGATAGTTCCATATTTCACTAAAATTGAATAAGTTTATTTTTTGTGCATCGTTTGGAATTTTGTTGGGCCATGTCGTCTGCAAGCAGGGATTACTAGCCCATCCAGCCAAGATTTCAGTAATTATGTATTTAGAACCACCTACATCAATCAGACAACTAAGGGAAAAAATGGGTAACACAAGGTATTATAGGAATTTTATAAAAGGATATGTGTAGATCACATCACCAATGGAAAAGTTTTTGAAGAAGGAAGCGAAGTTACAATGGAACGAAGACTGTTAGAAGGGTTTGGATACCTTAAAGAAAAAACTAGTGACAACGCTAATTTTTCTAGATTGGAGCAAGGAGTTACATATTCATGTAGATGCATCGTCCATATCTTTGGGTGAAGTAATATCTTAACTAGGGGAGGCAGACATAGATCACCCAATTGCATTTGTGACTAGGAAGTTGTCCGTAGCAGAGAATAATTACACCACTACAACATGAGAAGGATTGGAATCGGTATATGCTCTTTAAAAGTTCAGAAAATATTTATTTGGATCTCACTTTAATATGTACGTAGACCATTATGCTCTAAAATACTTAGTGAAAAATCCTATGTTGGGAGGGAGAACATGTATATGGCTATTGTTACTTTAGGAATATGACTTTGATGTTGTGGTGAAACCAGGGAAGTTGAATGTAGGACCAAATCATCTATCGCATATATTATCAGGAGAAGATGCATGCAATTTAGATGAAAACTTACCAGATGTAAAACTATTTGTATTCAAAATGGTGGATGATTACTTCTCAGACATCGTGCAATTTTTAGGTACAGGAATGGCTCCATCAGACATGACAATGGAGTAGAAGAAACAATTGTTAGTTGAAGAATATAATTATCAATTGATTGCAGGCAATTTATACAAGTTGGGAGAATACAAAATATTAAGACGATGTGTGTTGGAACATGAAATATATATGATACTAGCAGAATTGCATGAGAAGATTGCAGGAGGAAATTATGCAGGGAAAGAGACTACACAAATGATTTTTTGTGCAGGGTTCTGGTGGCCCACACTTCAAAAATATGCTAAGGAATATTTCTAGTCATGTGATGTATGTAAAAAAGTGGGAAATCCATCCAGGAAGGATGAAATTCCTTTAAATGGCCCATAGGTTATGTTGTAAGAATTTCATAAATGGGTCAGAGACTTTGTGGGGCCAATCAACCCACAAAAAAGAAGATCAAGGGAAATGTACATAATCACTACGATGAAGTATTTGACTATATGGGAAGAAGCAACACCAACCACATACTGCACCATACATACTTCTGCAAGATTTTTGTTTACGAATGTAGTCACACGATTTGGATGTCCACACATATTACTCAATGATCAAGGGACACACGTCCTAAATAAGGAAAATGAAAAATTGACTAAGGAGTTTCAAATTCATCATTAGAAGAGTAGCCCATATCTTTCTTAGGAAAATTGGATAGTGGAAGCTTTCAATAAAATATTGGAGAATGCTTTGACAAAGATCTGCAATGTAGGGAGATATGATTGGGACTTAAGAGTTATTACATTTTATGGACTTACAGGACTACATGTAAAAATTTAATAGGATATATACCTTTCAGGTTGGTCTATCGAAAATAAGTAGTGATTCGAATGGAGTTTATTTTACCTAGCATGTGCATTGAAAAAATCACCGATCTTTCAAATTCACATGCAATAAAGGAGAGATTGTCATAGTTGGTACAACTTGAGGAAGATCGTTTTTTCACAGATTTTGTCAACAAGTTGAGAAGGAAAGAAAGAAGACACAACATGATCAACACATTAAAAAGAAGAAGTTCCAAGTGGGAGAATTAGTATTACTTTATGAAAATAAGTTTATGCAACATCTAGGGAAGTTTTGAATGCATTGGTTAAAACCCTATGTGATTCCATATGTGACAAAGGTAGGTGTTGCGTAGTTGGAAACCTTGAATGGATAATTCATTGGAGGAATGGTGAATGGAAGTCGTTTGAAACTCTATAGAGATGGTTGACAATATGCACAGTAATGTGAACTATGCTAGACCACATGTATTATAGCAACTGTACTATAGTAGGAAGGAAAAACACACAAAACATAGAAAAAGTAGAAGAAAAAAGAAAAACCAATAAAAATTGGATATAGAAAAAGAAAAATATTATAGAGTACCAAGGAATACGAAATTGATTAGAAGGAACGATTATTTCACATCAGGATGGAAATGCGCCAATTAAGACAATAATACACAAAAGCGAAATATCATGAAGAAGAAAATGTTGAAGCGAGAATAATTGCGCAATATGGTACCAACAGGACCGTTAAAAGACATTAAAAAAATAAAACAATGCCTAGAAAGTGGTAGTGACAGGTCATAAAGATGCCATATAATATAAGATGGTAAAATTCACTGAAAATTACGACAGATTGGTAGTACGAGGACAAAATCACACAAAGGATTTGGTAATAAAGTCACATTTATTTAACAATTCATCAACCAGATTGGTGGATTGGAAAAGTGAGTTAAGGCATGAAGAGACATGAACAATTGGAAAGAAGGCGCAAAAGAAGTTGAGAGTCGCAAAGCGAGAATCATTGTTACTAAGAGTTGCATGCAAGATAGAGTGAGCCATAGCAAATCAGAGTGAACCAGAGTAACTCAGAGCCAAACTACACCTACTCCAACACACACGCAAAGAAACTAAATAAACCTGTCACATGACGCAATTGCATCGTCGAAGGTCAGAGTGCCATTAACAATGGCACATAAGAAATTGAAATGACCATTTGTTTCACCAGAGGTCTAGGAAACACATGGTGCTTTGTCTTCACAAGCAATCTTCCACAAGGATAATATCCCACCAAGAAAATACAATGCACCACAAGTCAAAGTACCAAGAGATGGGAAATACTTGATGGAAACATTGTCAATCCCACCTGTTGTAATAGTGAAGGGGACATGCTCGACAATTTTACCGCCTTCAAAATTGTACACCAAGATATCATAGACGAGAAGAAGTTTCCTGAGCGGGCTAGGGAAAAACACTTGTGCATTAAGAGCATGTCGAGAACATGAGATATAGTGTTGGAAACGAAGGTGTGGGAAATAGGGCTCAAGAAATCGGGAATATTGAACCTATTGGAGGTTCCACACTTTAGATGCAGCCTAGAAATCAATGATTGTGTTAAGTTACTCCTTAGTTGCATCCATAGGGGTACACTATGACTTGACCCACCGGTGTCAATTGATACTGCATTGATTACGCAGATCAAAGGGATATAGAAAGAAGGAGAGGATCTGACCACCTTGTTCAACAAACCAAGGGAGAGAGGCCTATCAAAATCCATGAAGGAGAAGTTCCACACATTTAGGGGGAAAGGGGGATTGGATGTCATGAACATCAATGATGACAATGTTTGGTTTGTGATGTAGGTATTGGCTTGTGAATTGTTGCATAAGTGTCTCAAGGAAAAAGTATAGGCCAGAGTGATCACAAATATAGAAAAATGATTAGAAGGGGTCCAAATGAATTGGGCCACCTTATTGTTCAATACATTTTTGACAGACTGTATCAAGGGCCGAGAGAAGGGTACAAAATTTCATTACGATTGGATTTTGATTTTGATTGCACTAGTAGGATGGAAGGAACCGGTCTATTAACAACGTATGGGAAAAAAAGGTATAGGTAATATGGCCGTGAGGTATGCCAACTTATGGAATATGACAAAAAAAAGGAGGCAATATGACAATAATTTTACATTTTTTGTATAATTTGATAACACCGAGTATATAATAGAACATACACCATGCATCATAGATGAGATAGTAGAAACCTACAAGGATATTGTGCGGTTCAAAGAAGGGACGAAACGCATGTACATTCAAGAAAAGAAGGATCATGCGCACTAGTGGCTTCCAACCAAATACAGGTTGAAAACAAAGGATGTATGCTTGATTTTGAATGATTGAGAATATGGGTGGAAATCCATGATAGAAAAAATGAGACACTCGAAAGATGAAGAAGAACAACACAAGGGGGATGAAGGACTGGATGAGGGGCAGGGGAATGACTAGAACAATGGAGAGGGAAACAAACCTGGACCAAACAACAAAGGCACAACAAAAATTCCCCATGAAAGGAGTGAAACGAAAGGATAAGGGGAAGGAGCCAACAAGAGATGCATGCAAGAAGATCAAAGTTCATAAGACACCCCCAGTCTAGAAGGTGCAGGATCAGTTTGTGACACTACAACAAATTTTGAATATAGCTAGAAGAAAATCAGAGCACGGAGTGGGTGGAGAATCAAGCAGAAGTTCGGTAGAGGAAGAACATATTGTTCATCCAGTCTTGATTGATCTAGAAGAGGGGCATCATATGTTACAAATAGAGATATATTCTCAGAAGGCATGATTCTAGAATAGAAGGCGATTTTGTCAGGCCATGTTCCAGATGTTGGAGCCCTTGATTTGGTCATTGAATTGGATTAACTGATCAACTCAGGTGGTCGGGGCATACTTTTGTTTCCAGAGTTGTGCCCATAGTTCAGTGGGATGCTTGAGCCATCACCACCACATTTTGGCTCCCATGACTCGATTTATCTTTCCAAGGTCGCGAAGACCTAGGCCGCCTAGATTTTTGGGTTTGTGGAGCTTCTCCCAGCTTACCAAAGCCCATTTTTTGTTAGGAGTATGTCCATGCCATAAGAAGTTTTGTTGGAGGCCTCTGATTTCTCTGATAAACGATTTGGGCGCTGCCAGGGCAGTGAAGAGGTAGGTAGGCAAGGCTTGAAGGACTTCCTTAAGGAGGACTAGTCAAGCCACAATGTTTAGAGATCTGAAGGTCCAGTTAGTGAGCTTGCGGGAGATGGATAGAAGCAGGTTGTCCCAAGAAATAGAGTGTGTTGTCTCTCCCATGAAGGGGATTCCTAGGTAGTTGGACAGAAGGGAACTCTTAGGTATGCCAAGGAGGTGGGAAACATGATTTTGGACAACGATCAACGTATTGAAGAAGTAGAGCTTCGATTTGTTAAGGTTAAGAGCCATACCTTAAGCTTCTGGAAAGTCAGAAAGAATGGAGTTGATCTGGTTGGCTTCGTGCGTCGTGGGGGTGTTCATAAGCAGGGTGTCATCAACAAACTGGTTGTGCGAAGGTGCAGGTTGGATATTGTAGAGGGAAAGGCTAAGAAGGGATCCTTCCAAGATTGTCGCCTTGATGTAATGTCCTAGTCCTTCCACTATCAGGACAAAGAGGAAGGGAGAGAGAGGGTCTCCTTGTCTGATGCCTCTGGTGGGGGAGAAAGGTTGGGATGGGACTCCATTGACCAAAATTGAGAAAAGGGGCGAAGAGGTGATCTTGAAGATCCAATTCACCCAAAGTTTATCAAATCCAAAGGATTCGATCATGGAGCGAAGGTATTGCCAACTTATTCTATCAAAATCTTTTGAAAGGTCGAGCTTGATGAGCATACCTGGAGTTTTGGTCGTCTTTAGTGAGTGGATCACCTCGTGATCCAAGGTGATGCTGTCCATGATCTAACACCCTTCCACATAGTTATCTTGTTCTTTGGAGATGACAAAGGGGAGGATTGTCTTTAAGCATGTGGCTATTAGCTTAGTGATTATTTTGTAGATGAAGTTGCAAAGGGAAATTGGCCTGAACTGCTTTGGATGAGTGACTCTCTCCTGTTTCGGGATGAGGGTGAGAAAGGTGGCATTGAGGGTCGAGAGTACTTGGCCCGGGGTTCTATATTCCTCCACAACCTACCAGACTTCTTCCCTTATTAAGTCCCAACAATAATTTAAGAAGTTCGTGGTGAAGCCATCGAGCCTTGGCAATTTCCCTGAGGGAATTTCCTTGACTGCATGGTCCACCTCTTCTTGGTTAATGGGTCTCATTAAGGCCTCATTCTGATCTTGAGTAACCAATGAGGGTATATGCATGGTTATTTTATGTATTGCGTCCTCCCTATTCTCATTGGTTTCTGTAAGAAGTTCTTTGTAGTAGGTGTTCATCTCCTCGGCTATAAGGTTGTGTTCTCTTATAGAATTTCCTTGAGCATCCTCCAATTTGGTTATCCGATTGATGTATCTATGGTGCACCAGAGTGCGGTGGAAGAACTTTGTGTTCCTCTCGCCCTCTTTGAGCCATTGTACTCTAGATTTTTGGCGCCACAAAATTTATTATTACTTTTTCTGGTCGTCTAATTCTGCTTGGAGTTCCTCCTCTTCTTTCATTAGAGCTAGGGACCTAAATCCAAAGATGAAATTTTTTTGTAGGGCTGCTAGTCTGTGTTCAATTTTCTACATGTGCTGGAATATGTTTCCAAAGGTAGTTTTGTTCCAGAGATTCAGGTGTTCATTGAAGTTTTTAAGGTGCTATTGGAATCTATACATGCAGGTCCCATGATATATTTCTTCCTCGTCCCACCAGTTCTTTGTGAGTTGATGGAAATCAGGGTGAGAAAGCCATAATTTCTCAAAGTGGAAGGGTTTGGGCTTGGGGGTGTCCCCTGTGTCCAGACAGAAACAAATGGGCCAGTGATCTGAGCCTGCTTTTGGTAGGATATTGGCTTCCATGGTAGGATCCTCCTCTAAAAGGGATTCCTTTATAAGGAAGTGGTCTAGACGGCAAGCCACTTGTTGGTCACCTGAGCTACGATTGGACAAGGTAAATATCCCATTTCAGGTTTCAATATCAACTAGGTTTAACTGATCAATAAGTGATTTGAACTTACCACTGTCTTGCTCCAGCCTCTTGATTCCTCCGGTTTTCTCCTCCAGCGTCAGGATCATATTGAAGTCACCTCCCAGGACCTAGTTGGGCATGTTAAAGAGCATCATGATGTGATCAATTATTTCCAGGAAGATTTCTTTGTCATGTGCTATTTGCGGCCCATAGACATTAGTGATGGTTTTTTCCTTGGTTGACCTTGTGACCATAAAATGCATTGTGAGTGTGCCTATGGTGGATAAGGGTCGACTTAGTGTGACAGTGTTACGGTTCCATAGGATGTCTAGTCCTCCGGAAGCACCAGTGGAGTCGGAGTGAATGAAGTCGCATCCACACCAGCTTCGGTCAAAGGTGGTTTCAGCTTCTGTTCTCGCGCATTTAGTTTCCTGTAGCAGGAGGATATATGGGTTTTTTTCCCTAATGCAGTCTGGGAGGATCCTTTGTTTGGATCTGTCGTTGAGTCCTCTAATATTCCAGGTGAGTATATTCATCATGAGGAATGGGGAGCTCGGTAAAGGTATCCCTCCGAGAGCCTTTAGATCTACCCTGAGTTGAGCATGAGATTTCTTGCTTCTTTTATAAGTTGTTGGGTTGATTTGTGTCCTCTCCTTTTGTTTTCCCATGGTGCCTACTTTGATTCTATGCTTGGATCGGAGGCTATGCCCAATCAGGATATTATCTAGTTGTGGCGTCGATGAATACTTTGTGGAATTTTCGGAGTTGTTCTATAGGGACGGTTTGCAGATCCTTGCGATCAAGTGCTTCTTCAAGTTTTTCTAGATCTATGTCATCTAGATATTGGTCATTCAGCTACATCTGGATGTCCCCATTTGTCCCAGGTTTGTGCCCTGGGGTAGACTCTTGGTTCTGTGTGGGGGAAGGGTTGACCTGTCCTTTTCCTTTCTCTTGATTTTTTTCTTTGTGTGGGTCTTGGATCTCCTCGTCCTCCGACAACTGGTTTAGAATGTCATAAGAGTTTTTGGTAGAGATCTTTGGAGCAGTGCCAGGATTATGTTTCCTTGGCAGGTTTTTCTTTCGACTTGTAAATGTGGTGAATCCATCTTTTTGCTTAGTTTCTTGAGCTTTAGGGCCTTGTGAATTAAGGGGGAGATCTCTGAAGAGATGGTCATGCTCTTGGCATTTTCTACAACGAAAGGGTATGTGTTCATAGTCTATTGTTTAGCTCCAATCCGCATCTTGGTATTCTAGGATAACATATCCAGGTAGAGCTCTCGAGATATCCATGTAAACAGATATTCGTACATAGGAGGTGTATTTTCTTTTCTTTGTAGCTTTTGATGATTTGACATATCTCCCCACTGTATTCCCTATTCCCATGAGTATCTCTTATGGCCATCATTCTTGGGGTAGGGAGTACAGTCTGATCCACACTTGATCCATTGTGAAGTCCTCCTTTTCTAGGCTAAGGCGGTCTGTCCAGAACCACAGGAAAAACCCAACTGATTTGTAGAAATATGGACCATTATCAAATATCCTGTCCTTATCTTCCAGGTTGTAGAGGATGATCGTGAAAAAACCTTTGGAGCTTAGATGAACCTCGTAGTCTGCTTTAGGGTTCCACCGGTGCTTGATCCACCATGTCAAGTCCCGCT
>ML783100.1:421289-446060 GCA_009831015.1 Picea engelmannii
TAGCTTGAGATATCAGGGAAGACATATTTTTCATTTCCTTCATGGAATTTTGTGTTTCTTTTTTTATGTCACTCTTATTTTCTTCCATCTTATTTTCCATATCATCCATCTTGTTTTTTATACCCTCCATATTGTTTTCCATTACAACCATCTTCCTTTCCATTACTTGAATTTTTATTTGTGATTTTACCCAATTATTAGACTTTTCACTCACATTCATAATGTGTTCCTCTAATTTGGACAACCTCTTCTGTATGTCCTCATTTTCTTCTTGAATCATAGATGAGACTTCTGGAGGTTTAATAGGTGTTGTCACATTTTTGGGACCAATATGGATCAATAGTAATAATACTCCTCTATTCTATATATATCAAAAATTTCAAATCACCCGAAACAAATATTCCAAAAATAATTATGTCAATTGTAAGTTGCGTACCTTTAAAAACCTTAATTTGGAGTTTCTCCTCTTGGTTGACCTTTCTTTTGGTGTATCTCTAAAATTTTGGCCCTTCTGGGTCTGAAATTTTATTCTAAAATTCTATGATGTTTCCTCTCTGCAATGCCATGGGTCTGATTAAAATTGGATGTGCCAAGTGGAATTTATGGAAACTTCGCCACACCTGTTTTATTTTTGTCCTTTCCAAGAGAGAACACTTTTACAACGTGCCCCATGCACAATAATTGATACAAAATTATGAAAATTGTACCTGAAATACTATGTCCTGTCCACTATTCAATGGAACTAGTTTCACTCAATTTGGATTCTATAGGAATAATTTATGGTCGTTGTACCTATAACACTTGTTTAAGATAGTCAATAGGACTAGTCAGATATCCTATCTTTTACAAGGTGTATATACAAAAGTAGGATGAACCAGAAGATGAAATTTTTATCACAAATACTGTGATAAATTCTATGAATATAATCCATATTTCATGGTCTGAAACATTACAAAAAAATATTTATAGTGAAAATTCCATGATGACAAAATTCAGGATGATTTTCAAACACTGTCCTACATAGGATATATCTCCAAAAGTGTAATGCCTAAGGAGATGAAATTTTAACCCCAATTACCTTGATCCGTATACTAAATATCATCCAAGGGGTTTATTTTTAAACGTCTTATAAAACAAGTTATAGCTAAAATTTCAAGATGTCTCAGATGTAGCAGCAAAACCCCAAGACCTTGAGCTCTGATAGCAAATGTTATGAACCAACGCCTTAAAAATGATAATAAATCAATAAAATTCAATCCACTTCGAGGGGGAAACATCCTTTAGAGTATATAAACTTCATAAAAAAATATTATAGAGATAATATGATCCTAATACTATATCTCCTTGATATATATATAGGAGAGAATGGGTTACAATTACAATGAAAGGGTGCAAAGAAGGGTTCTATCCGACCTACTAGAAATGTAATAATTCAATATATAGGGAATATTAAGTGGTTTTATATATATCATGGGGATTTGTCTAGGGATTAACAACGTTTCCTTGACAATGGCCAGATTGTTGACTCGAAATGTTGGACAAAAGAAATTATGACATTGTTTATTTCTAGAAAATTTCAATAGAAAGACTTCTACTTGTTGCAACCAATGATTTAGTTTTAATGCATCGATATCACCTTTGTATGGTTTTGTTTCCACTTGTGCTTCAATATTGAATAAACACTATGAGGGTATTATTGTATTGGAACTCAACTGATCTTTCTCAGGTTCTGTCTGCTACTCCTTTTCTAGGTCTTCATTATGCCCCATTTTCTTGTCTGACCTGATATCTGATTTCGCGCTTCCAAATTCTCCAAATGGTTCAAGATTACTTGATAGAGACACCATGAGGAGAGAAATATTGTAAGATATGTCAAAAAAATTCTCTTCCATGCTTGGAAATATCTACTTTATTGGAACTCGAGGGTAGTTCTAAACAACCTTGTTTTCCATGGCTAGTGTTCTATGAATTTATGCTTAAATTGATGCTTGGATACCTGCAGATTTCAACAAATAACACAATAAAACCTACTCTAATACTAATATGATCTATAAATTGTTATTAAAATTCCACTAGATAGTTCGACACAACAAATCTAACAAAATAATGAAATCTTTACTGTGAAGGTTAATTTCCTTTAGATCTCAGATTCTTTAATTATTGGTTTTCTACTTAAAATTTAAGAAATATATCTTGTGTGAAAAATAGATAATAGAACTAAATATCCACGCTCTATCCATAGATAAACAAAATATAGAACTTGGGAAATCGAATATGGGAGAAAACCTAGCTAGAATTTGAGGTCGCTATGCTCTATTTTATTCAAATGCAAGTAAAAATAAAGATGCACTCTCTATGGAGTTTCCTTTGCCAATGTGGATTTTATGGATAATATAAGATCCCCCTCCTCTCATATTCTCTCAAATTACCACTCCTAGGTTCTCTACTCAACTGTGGAACAAATCCACTGCTAGAGAATTTAACCCCTTCTCCTCCTAGAGGCATGGTATTTAACATTGTCTGATAGCTATCTAGGGATAGGATTTTGACTTCCTCAACCCTCAACGGTGATAATATTTTAGACCTTATAGAATATTCTTCAAATTCCATATGTGGCTATCCTAATATGCATGAGTAATATAGGATAATGTGGCACCCATTAGTAGCATGGTGGTCAACACATTAGGTCAACTTGCGAGAGACATGTCTTTCACATACGAACTCAGATTGACATAATGTTACCACCGTTGGAAAGATATTGATGTGTAAAATAGCATAAAGGTGTCCAAGATCAAGTTAGGAAATTTTTAACTCCAAAAAAGTTGGTTTGATGTCTCTAAATGGATGTGGAAGGTTTCAAACCCCAATTTTCCAAACTAGGACCTACCATTAGAATGACTCTGAAAGTTGATTCCTCCATTTATTTTCCACTTTAAAATAATGAAGATATATTAAAACTAATATAATGGCCCAATATGGATCCAATAGTGGGGAAAAGAGAGAGAGATAGAGAATGGGGGAGAAGGTAATAATGGGGGATAGAGAGGGGAGTGGGATGGAGTGAGAGAGTGGTGTGAGTTAAAGGGGGAGAGAGAGATAGGGAAAGAGAGAGAGGGAGGGTGAGAAATATATAGTGGGAGGGAGGGTGAGAGAGAGATATTGTGTAAGGTCCCACCAAGAAACTAAACTCAATCTAGTACTATTTTTATTTTTTTTATATAATTAAACCAACTAACTTAGAGTTATACATGTAAAATAATTATAATTATTATTAAAAAATAAATTAAAACTTTAATATTTAGTTAAAAAATGTGTAATTCAAAGAGTTGTTAAATTTATTATAAATATACTTGGACAAAACTTGGATTTAAAAATCAAGAGTACCGGCAAAACATGAAAACTACAACTATTTTGACATTTGAGCAAACACTTAGCATGCAAGCTAAAAACCATTGATGCATTTCATAAAACACTTTTCATGCATGAAATCTACACCCATTGAGGAATTTAGTCAAACACTTTTCATGCATGCAAGTTACAACCATTGATTATTCAAACAATTTCCCTACATGCAAACTATAATTTGCCTACATGCACGTTATAGGAATATTGTAAATTAGATAATATACATAAAAATAATCATAAATAGATATGAAAATATACACATAAATAATTATAAATAATGTTCACAAATAAATAATTTTAAATTATTTCATTCAAAGAAATTTCATTGGTTGGTTACCTAGACAAATAACAAGTTTAAGTTTGAGATATCTCATGATTACAATTGTTTCACACTATATTGGGGTAGCATGAATTTTTTTTCCAGTTCTCATTAAAAAAAAAAACCTAATAATATCAATACAACTAGTATATATGGTGTGAAATGTTGACTTGAGAACTAAACATTTCTATGTTTCTTTTTACAAGCCACACAACAACATAAATATTGGTTGCAGAATGTGAAATCAAATGGATAGATTTAGGATGAGTTTGAATATTTACTTATACACGCTCTATTAAAAAACATGGTAAATACATCCCATAAGAGATCTGGAAATATACATGTAAATAGTTATAAATAATTATTCATAATTATTCAATATACAGACTCTATTAAGAAATATAGTAAATTCATTCCATAAAACCTATGAAAAATATAGACATAATTAGAATGTTGAGAAATAACTTTAAATAGTTGTGAAATATACACACAAATAACTATAAATAATAATTAGATATATACACATTCTATTAAGAAATATAGTAAATGCATTTTATAGGAGCTCTCAAAATATACACAGATAATTATAATGTCTAGAAACAACTATAAATAGTTGTGAAAATATACATATAAATAATTAAAAATAATAATTAAATATAGACATTCTATTAAGAAATATAATAAATACATTCCATAAGAGATGCTACAGAAGAACATATGATGGAGAAAACCAATGTCCAAACATAGAGAATAATGGGTGATTGGATAGAACTGTAAGTATTAAAATCTTAAAAAGGAATATCAATTTAAGAGTATGATATCTAAAATACATTCTCTCACAAATTTGGAATAGACTACAACAATAATTTTAACTGATTATGTAATTATGGAAAATAGTCATACCTAAGGGAAGATTAGTATCTATTAGGGAAATTACATGAACTCAATAAATTAATAAATCCACTGTAAAATGGGTAAATTAATAAACTTCACAATTAACTTCATTATTCAAAAAACATGTTATGGAAAACAATTATATGATAAACATAATTACAAACATTTAAACAAAGATAGTGATATTTATCGAACCTTTTGGTAGGCCATCTTTAAATTTCTCACCCCTAAGGAAATATATAAAATGATGAAAGAAATAGAAGAAGAAGAAAGAAAATTCCATCTTCTTTTCCTTTAACCTTGCATAAAAATCACTTTTATATATGCCATATAGTTCTTTGGTTACCTGAAATGTTAGTTAAAATAAATACTACCTAATACTCAATAATTGACCAAATATAATTAAATTACAGAATTAAACATATAGAATGATGAAAGAAATAGAAGAAGAAGAAAGAAAATTCCATCTTCTTTTCCTTTAACCTTGCATACAAATTACTTTTATATATGCCATATAGTTCTTTGGTTACCTGAAATGTTAGTTAAAATAAATACTACCTAATACTCAATAATTGACCACATATAATTAAATTACAAAATTAAACATTTAGCATAAACCAATTGATTTTCTCCCTTTAGGAGCTCCACTTACCAACTCAAGACCAATCATTTTACCACCCAAACTTATGGAGGGAGAAATTATCCCCCTATAACCCCCTCGTTGTAAGAGCTCACATAGAAATAAAGAGATAATAGGCTATTTAAGGAAGATGATCCCCTCTTCCTTCAACCACTACCCATATTTTACTCAACCAAGCCAAGATACCTACAGATCTAATTCAGAGCCAAGCTACCTAAGATCTAATTAAGAGACTCCGGAATCATTTCAACAACATAGATCTAATTCAGAGCCAAGCTACCTACAGATTAATTCAAAGACTCCAAAATCATTTCAACAACATCTGGTTGCTCTCTAGGTCCCCCCCACATATCATGGGGATCCTTGTATATTTATAGGATTTGAGAGAGGTGGCACCTCACCTCTCATGCAAAATTAGTTATTTTTTTAAAATGAAATGATTTTTATTACTCTCCACCGCCTCTTCAGGTGGAAATCCTGCATTTTTTTTAATTTTTAGCTAAATAATTAATTTTCTTAATATTCACCACTCCCATGTGTCATTTTTATATTATTTATTATTATTCATTTTTTTCAAATTAAATGTTTCACTTTTTTATTAAAAAGATAAATTAAAGTTGAAAGCCCCTGAAAAGTGGGTAAATTTGGAATTAGATTAATCTAAGGTTTAACCTAGGTTATATTACCTGGTTGATCTGTATCCATAAGTGGCGATTTTCTATTGGATAATAGGGATTCCACACCCCTATTATATACCTCTCCAGACTTATAAGGACTCCACATCCTTTCCTTGTACCTAAGACTTCATGTATTAGTAGATTTCAGACTCTGTGCCCTAATAGGTTTCATAGATCCAAGACTCCACATATTGATCTTCCATGGGTTTAGGAATCTATGCCCTAAACTCCATGACTTATCATCTATTATGCTCGAAACTGCATGTTTCCCTTAAGGTACTAGTTGTGAGCTCATACCCATCTGATGGTCTTATTGGCAAGGTCTTGTTTCCCTAGACTTGGGCACATTATAAATGCATAGATTAATATCATCAATTTAAAATTCATATTAAATTAACTTAATCAAATTTTACTGAAATGTGTACATGACTTCCACAGTCATTTCTGATCTGAGCATCCTTGTTGGAAAGTAATTAATTTCCCTACCAAATCTTATTCATTACAAGGTTGAGCATACATAATCATGAAAATCATGTAACATTACTATATCATAATCAAATATTTGTTCCACACAACAATGATCATCCACGTCACAATCATATATCCTAATCTATGTAACTAACCAAATGTAGAGAAGAAACATACACATAACAAGTTCTTAATCAAATTCAATCTGAAACACATAATCATAGACATAAGCACACATAAGCAGATACATAATCATATATATATATATATATTGGTGTTTACAATTCAACTGACCTAACCAAGTCCATAACATATAAGCCTGACATACATAATCCATCAAACATCACCCTCTTTGGGTGTCACAAAACTATACTAGTCAATATGGGACATTACATACGCTCCCTATTGGGATAAACCTGGCCCAAAGTTTAATTAAAAAAAAAAAAATTACAAATGCATAGTATATGCATCCTCCCAAGTTGCAGAACTAGGACTATATTGGTCCCATTAGACCTTTACCTATTCCACCATGAGATGACTGAGATGTCAAGTGTGATGGTTAAATATACAAACTATATTTTCCTTTAGATCCCCCTTGTCAGTTTCCTGGAAATGATGCCAATATAAATATGTGAAGGATCATGAACATGTTTACGGAATACTAAAACATGAAATTCATCATCCATAGGATGCATAATTGTAGGTAGAGAAATACGATATGTCGCAGGTCCAGTATTTTATAATATCTCAAAAGGCCCAACAAAACGAGGAGATAGTTTATATCCCTTTCCAAATCTAATGGATATTTTATGAGGTTTTATTGGAAGAAAGACAAATCCCCCCTCTTCAAAAATACGTTCCATTCTATGCATATCATCATAGCTCTTTTGTCTATCATGCCCCTCCTTCAATATTTTCCTTATACGAGATACCTATTCTTCCATTTATGGAATCATATTAGGTCCTTAAAATATTCGATCTTCCAGTCTACCCCAACTTAAGGGTGTTATACAAGGTATTCCATATAAAAACTCATAAGGTTCCATACGAGGTGTTAGGTAACTAACCTACCTAACCCCTAAAGTGGGTAGAATAACATATTTCCATGTAATAAAGGTTAATATTAATAAGGCCTATAAATAAGGAGGAATAAGTCAATTGTAAGAAGACCTAATAGAAGCTTCCACTTCTAGAAGGATCTTCCTCTAGATTGTTCTTTTGGATATATAGTTTTAGTATAAATAAGAATAGAGGGTATGAGAATTTGTTTCTTGAAAAATTGTTGTAATAGAGCTCTACTCTTCTAGAGGTTCCCCCCTCGAAGAGGAAAGTGAACATTGTTTCCTATCAAGAAAGGTACAATTATGGTGTTGTGGTTCCATATAATTTGTTGTTCCACTATTATCTCTACAACATTTCCTTATTTTTTTTCTATATCGGTATTATTCTCTGCATTATTTTTCTATTCTACTAATATAATAGATTTGGTTTCTTACACCAGGAGAGTGATGATAACTATTATTGTAAGAATATTCCACTAGAGAAAGATATTCTTCCCACTTGATTTGTTGATCCTTCACTGTTGGAAAAGCATTTTGGAAATAATATACATAAAAATACTAAGTGTAGAAGACGCCTGAAGAAGAAGAAGGAATACTTGGGAGTGTGTAATTGAGGCACAACGAGGAGTATATTGCACAGTGAGAAGAATAAGGAAGATGAGAAAAAGAAGAAGAATAAGGTGGAGGAATAAAATCAGATAATAAAGCAGGAGAAGAAAACGAGTGAAAAGGAAGGATGACAACTCGACGTGCTAAATATACAAGGATGTGCAAAAGCATGAAGAACAATAGTCAGACTGAGAAAGTAACATGCAGATTGAAAAGAAGTTGAAAGAATCCTAAATAGCAAGTTAAATTGAGTTATCATGTATTGTAATAGGGTTTTGGTGATGAAAAAAGTAGGATTTTAATCCCTATAACTTGTGTATAAATATGTAATGGGTTGGGAGAATATGGGTTCATATAGGTTATTCTTAGTTCCTCGTTGTGGGTTCTTTTGAAGCAGTATTGTGGAGCCTGTTCCAATTTGTCGATATTTCTCATTAGTGGGAAGAGTGAAAGGACATGTTGAGAAGGAGAGAGTCTATGTCTGAATGCTAAGGAGAAGATGTAGAGAGAGAGAGATTATTTCACTACAAAATGATTAGGCTATGAGAAGGAAAGGATAACCATGATGTATCTTTGTAATAATACTACACAATCCTGATACAATTACCCAAAAGAATAATAAAGAAGCTAGTTGTTGTGAACCTAGCCCAGAGTTCGTTGAACCACATTAACTACTGTGTTGAATGTCTTTTGTTTGATTTTTCATGGATTCTTTCTGGATGCATATTACAATAGATTTTTCTTATGTGTAATCATTGCACGATAGTTACGAATGTTACATAAATGCGTTTACACTTTAATATTGAATATAATGGAAATATGAATATGAACTCACTAACTAGCTAATTCATAACAAAGACAGAACAATGCACACATAACCAGTAAGTAAGAATGAATAAAATCATAACCTCCCATTCCCTCACTACTATAGAAACTTGGTTCCTACAACCCCAATAGATACCTCTGGTGAGACTTCGTCTACATGTAGGTGATTTCGAAAGGGACAATTTCTAAAGTGTTTTTTGGTCAAGATAAAATAAAACCTAGGGTCCTACAACCGGGCATAGAAACAACAAATGTTTTCGTTGTCGGGACCCAAAACCTGTGATTGAGGGAATGTTTTGGAGGTCAACCAAGAAGGAAATATCATAATGTTTATAAGGGAAGGAACAAATTTTTTTTTGGAAAGAGATTATAAACCCTCATATAAGTAACGAGCAACTAATGTAAAGGTATGTATACATAGATTTGCATGAAATCTTCTTTGGTGAATTTCCAATTATTCTGACGGAGTGGTTAGAAATATTAGTGGATAATACTGGAAGGTACCAAAATGTAGCATTGAGGATTTGGACTCCTGAGTTGGTAAGACAACTAAATTATGCAAGTAATAACACTTCTCAAACAATTGATTTATTGTTGGATAACATATTAGGAGGATATATTATAGATTTCGCAGTAGATTGTACCCAATCATATAGTGTTGTAGAAAGATATTTATTCAAAGGTCCACAAGGAAGGTTAATGAAGTCATTGGTTACATGGATAAAGATGTTATTGTGTGATAAGTGCATGATGAAAATGGAGTCTGGTTGCTAAGGGGATTTGTGCACATAAGAGATGAAAAGAGGATAGTCTGAGGAAAAGAGAGAATTAAGGAAGTGATGAAGAAGGAAGGGAGGGAATAAGGATGAAGAGAGATGAAAAGGGTATACCAAAGGAAGAAGAAGAGTTTGGATAATTGCACAGAGGAAGGAGGTACAAGAAGAGAAAGTTTGGGGCTGAGAAAAGAGAGTCACACAATGATCCAGAGGGGGGATGACCTTGTGAAATAATCCAAATCGTGGAGATACCACATATAACAGGAGAGGAAGAGGATTTCCATTCTAGTCCCATAATAGAAGAGTCATTCAATATCCCATTTTTGTCACCATAGTCATAAATAATAGTGGAAGACTTATCAAAAGCACTTATAGCTAGCAAGGGAGGACAAAGTAGTAACAATCAGGGCAGTGGAATTAGTGCATAGAATCAGAGTCAAAAAACATCACCAAGAGGAGGGACTACACAAAGTAACATAGAAAGGGTAGACAACACCCTCATATAGACGGAGTTCCACGGAGTTGGGTCAGAGGACCCAAAACAACATCAATTTGTCTGCGTGACAATTTGGGCTACTAAGAACATCTAGGATGAGGCTGTGAATATTGTGTAGGTGGAAACAACATTTATAGCTTGTGAATTGGTTTATTACATGAAGTATCATATTACGACACCTATAGGACAGGCCAGGACATTGGCAGAGATAATACAAGAATTTTTGAAAGAGTTTAAGAAGCCAACGTCTGAGTTGCAATACATTACAGAACTGAAGGAGATTAAACAGGTGCATACCGAATCAATCTAAGATTTTGATCAAAGGTTCAAGGATCTAATGGGTAGACTGAATTTCTATATCCCTTATCAAAAACATAAAGAGTGGTTTATTGCAGGATTTATACCACATATTTGTGGGCCCTTGATTCAACAGAACGTTGTGTCACAGCTCAAGGTTCTGGAAATTGAAATGAAATTTGAATCATCCCCTATAGGAGACAGTGGAGGGATGGTACATTTTCATACATAGTTGTATGCATTGACAATTCAGTTGGAAGAACTTACAAAAGGGGAAGGGAAATGAGAATAGGTTTGGTGTACCAAGTGTAGGACCGAAGGCCATCACAAGGATGAATGCCCAACATTCATGCAGTATTTGGTGACTAGAGTGCGAAATCCATTACCAGGAGGGGGGTATTGTGAGATATGTAAGAAATGGGGACATCATCCAACTGAGTGTACATTATTGTAGAATTATCAAAGTACATCAAAGAACTTGTTTTGCAATTTTTTCAAGTCAGTCAGACATGAAGAGAAGGATCGTCGTGCATTTGATTTGATGAGGGAGCGTACATCATATATGTACATGATTCATGAGGAGAATGTTGCAACAGATGGAGGTGGTCCATGGTATAATAACCAGAGGGGATTTAATCTAGGGAATAGAGGAAGTTTTGGTAGAGTTTGATTGATAGGATGAAGATGATTGATAATATGTTATAATTGTAATCAATTGGGACATTTATCCCATGATTTCTCGAATCTGTATACAACGTGCACATACTCTATAGAATTGGACCATTTGAAAGAATATTGTCCTCAAATAGTTGTGAAATGAAAAGCAAGAGGGAATCCAAACTAAAATCCAAGTCAGAATGTACATAAAATATCAGTGGAGAAATGCAACGAAGGGCCAAGAATAGCAGTTGTTACACACGAAGGGGATAAAACGAGGGATAATGTGATGAATGGAGGGAAGCAAGATGAGAAATTGGTAAGTAACTCAACAGGTTCTATGCCAATGTTTGATCCTTAAAAAGAATAGGAGACATATCAGAGGGAAATAAAAGAGCTTCTTGAATAGGATTGGGGAGCATCAACATCACCTGCGCCTCATGTCAGAGATTCTGCTACATTTTAATTTGTATAACATGACTGTTTGGATGGATGATTATGTTGAACCTAATACACATTTTTCACTGAGTTGGAGAAGTATCATTTTGTGTGCATCAGAATCAGAGGAAGTTCTAAATCATTGGTGGCAGAGGATGCATGAAGTATCAACTAGATGATGTGCACACATGACCTGATCCTTGCACTAGATTGGAACAAAGCTATGTGATCCACCTAGGTATGATGGATTGATTGATATAATTTTTTTTATAAATGAATTTGAGTTATAGGTACCCGAACAACAAAGGTTTTTGGTAAAATATTGTTTCCTAAAAGTGACTCTAGCCAGATGGTGGTTTTCATATAGTGAGGGGATGAAAAACTGGTCACAGTGTAGAAGGATAATGCAGGCGAGATTTGGTACTAAGATAGAAAATATTATGTAGAAGTATACAGGAGAGATTGATCCATAAAGTCACGTTGACAAGTGAAAAACCTTATGGAGTTTAGTCCTGGAAACATAATGGACACAGATATTTATACATACAATGGACACACATATATATACATACAATGGACACAATTCCGAAGAACTGGTATTTGGAATAGGAAATGTGCAGAGAGATAAGAATATGGGACAAAGTGGTCCAGTGTTTCAAGGTAACATTTACATTTGAAAATGAATCCACATTAATGGATGCACTTCTAAAGGCTAATCGAACCAAAATATTTTTAGTAGAAGGGACAATGGAGGTGGTACCGGTCTGCAATGTGTACATATCGTCGATGATTGTCCATGAGTTATTGGAGTGATACAATGTTTCTAAGGAAGAAAATGATGAAGAATATCTTGAGAATGTACAATTACATGAAACAGAAGGAGAACAATAAGTAGAAGGGCCAGATATTGAGTCTGCCACATATACAAAGCCCATAAAGACACAAAAGGCAAATATTTGGATGATAGAGAATCCAAAGTTTGCACAGATAGGGGATTACAGGAGTGATGAGACAATAGAGAATATTGTAGACTTACCATGTGAATATCGGGACCTAATCCAAACTACATTCTCAGAGATGAAGGGGGTAGTTGGGGACTTAGGTGAGATGAATATTTTGTTGAAACCAGGTGCTAATTTAGTGCGATAGATACCTTACAGGTTAAATACGAAGTACAAAGAGAAGGCGAAAGATGAAATATATAGAATGTTGGATGTAAGGATCATTGAACCAGTGGAGGAGTTAGAGTGGATCAATCCAATGGTTGTTCAAGAAAATAATACAGGAGGAATCATGATTTCCATGGATCTGAGGAAGTTGAATGATGCATGTTTACATGACCCATTTCCAACACCATTCATTGATGAGGTATTGGAGAATATAGCAGGAAAATGAATGTACTCTTTCATATATGGATTCTCAAGGTACCATCAGATAAAAATTATGCAGGAAGACCGATACAAAACTACTTTCATGAGAAAGTGGAGAAGTTATCACTATACAATAATTCGCTTTGGAATGAATAATTCCCCTGTAGTGTTTTCCAGAGTTGTGGTTGCAACGTCCAAGGAATTTATTCATAAGTTCCTTGAAGTGTACTTGGATCATTGGATTGTCTTTAGTCTACTGAAGGATCACATAGAAGTACTCAGTATAATGTTGGATAGGTGTGGATAGTTCCATATTTCACTAAAATTGAATAAGTTTATTTTTTGTGMATCGTTTGGAATTTTGTTGGGCCATGTCATCTGCAAGCAGAKATTACTAGCCCATCCAGCTAAGATTTCACTAATTCTATATTTATAACCACCTAWAGCAATCAGACAACTAAGGAAAATATGGGTAACACAGGGTATTATAGGAAGTTTATAAAAGGATATATGTAGATCACATCACCAATGAAAAAGTTTTTGAAGAAGAAAGCGAAGTTACAATGGAACGAAGACTGTYAGAAGGGTTTGGATACCTTAAAGCAAAAACTAGTGACAWCGYCGATTTTAWTTTTTCTAGATTGGAACAAGGAGTTCCATATTCATGTATATGCATCTTCCATAGCTTTGGGTGAAGTAATATCTTAACTAGGGGAGGAAGACATAGATCACCCAATTTCATTTGCTACTAGGAAGTTGTCCATAGTAGAGAATAATTAGACCACTACAAAATGAGAAGGATTGGAATCAGTATATGTGCTACAAAAGTTCAGAAAATATTTATTTGGATCTCACTTTAATATGTACACATACCATTATGCTCTAAAATACTTAGTGAACAAGACGATGTTAGGAGGGAGAACATGTAGATGGATATTGTTATTTTAGGAATACGACTTTGATGTTGTGGTGAAACCTGGGAAGTTGAATGTAGGACCAGATTATCTATTGCATATACTATCAGGATAAGATGAATGCAATTTAGATGACAACTTACCAAATGCACAACCATTTGTATTCAAAATGTTGGATGATTACTTCTCGGACATCATGCAATTTTTAAGTACAGTAATGGCTCCATCAGACATGACAATGGAGTAGAAGAAACAATTTGTAGTTAAAGAATATAATTATCAATTGATTGCAGGGAATTTATACAAGTTGGGAGAAGACAAAATATTAAGACGATGTATGTTGGAACATGAAATATCGATGATACTAGCAGAAGTGCATGAGAATATTGCAGGAGGACATTATGCAGGGAAAGAGACTACACAAATGTTTTTTTTTGCAGGGCTTTGGTGGCCCACACTTCAAAAGGATGCTAAGGAATATTTCCAGTCATGTCATGTATGTAAAAGAGTGGGAAATCCATCTAGGAGGGATGAAATTCCTTTAAATGGCCCATAGGTTATGTTGCAAGAATTTCATAAATGGGCCATACACTTTGTGGGGCCAATCAACCCACACAAAAGAAGATCAAGGGAAATGCACATAATCACTACGATGAATTATTTGACTAGATGGGAAGAAGCAACACCAACCACAGACTGCACCATAGATACTTCTGCGATATTTTTGTTTGAGAATGTAGTCACACGATTTGGATGTCCACACATATTACTCAATGATCAAGGAACACACTTCCTAAATAAGGAATATGCAACATTGACTAAGGAGTTTCAAATTCATCATCAGAGGAGTACCCCATATCTTTCTTAGGCCAATGGGATAGGGGAAGCTTTCAATAAAATCATGGAGAATGCTTTGACAAAGATCTGCAATGTAGGGAGAGATGATTGGGACTTAAGAGTTCTTACATTTTATGGGCTTACGGGACTACATGTAAAAMGTTAATAGGATATATACCTTTCAGGTTGGTCTATCGAAAATAAGTAGTGATGCCAATGGAGTTTRTTTTACCTAGCACGTGCATTGAAAAAATCATTGATCTTTCAGACTCACATGCAATAAAGGAGAAATTGTCACAGTTGGTACAACTTGAGGAAGATCRATTTTTCGTAGATTTTGTCAACAAGTTCAGAAGGAAAGAAAGAAGGAAYGACATGATCAACACATTAAAAATAAGAAGTTCCAAGTGGGAGAATTAGTATTACTTTATCAMAATAACTTTATGCAACATCTAGGGAAGTTTTGAATGCATTGGTTAAGACCCTATGTGATTCCACATGTGACAGAGGTAGGTGTTGCGTAGTTGGAAACATTGAATGGATAATTCATTGGAGGAATGGTGAATGGAAGTCGTTTGAAACTATATAGAGATGGTTGACAATCTACACAGTAATGTGGACTACACTATAGCACATATATCATAGCAACTGTACTATAGTAGGAAGGAAAAACACACCAAACATAGAAAAAGTAGAAGAAAGAAGAAAAACCAATAAAAAATGGATATAGAAAAAGAAAAATATTATAGAGTACCAAGGAATAAGAAATTGATTAGAAGGAATGATTATTGCACATTAGGATGGAAATGCACCAATTAAGACAATAATACACAAAAGAGAAATATCACAAAGAAGAAAATGTTGAAGCGAGAATAATTGCACAATATGGTACTGGTAGGACCGTTAAAAGGCATTAAAAAAATAAAACGATGGCTAGAAAGTGGTAGTGATAGGTCATAAAGATGCCATATAATATCAAATGGTAAAACTCACCAAAAATTATGACAGATTGGTAGTACGAGGAAAAAATAACACAAAGGATTTGGTAATAAATTCACATTTATTTAACCATTCATCAACCACATTGGTGGATTGTACAAGTGAGTTAAGGAATGAAGAGGCATGAACAGTTGGAAAGAAGGCGCAAAATAAGTTGAGAGTCAAAAAGCAAGAATCATTGTTACTAAGAGTTACATGCAAGAGAGAGTGAGCCATATCAAATCAGAGTGAGCTAGAGTGACTCAGAGCCAAACTACAACCACTCCAACAAAAACACAAAGAAACTAAATAAACTTGTCACGTGAAGCAATGGCACCACTGAAGGTTGGAGTGCCATCAACAATGGCACATAATAAATTTGAATGACCATTAGTTTCACTAGATGTCTAGGAAACACCTGGAGCTTTGTCTTCACAAGAAAGCTTCCACAAGGATTATATCCTACCAAGGAAATACAATGCATCGTAAGTCAAAGTACCAGGAGATGGGAAATAGTTGATGGAAACATTGTCAATCCCACCTGTTGTAAGTAGTGAAGGGGACATGCTTGACAATTTTACCGCCTTCAAAATTGTATACCAAGATATCATAGACGAGAAGAAATTTCCCGAGCAGGATAGGGAAAAACACTTGTGCACTAAGAGCATGTCAGGAACATGAGATATAGTGTTGGAAATGTAGGTGTGGGAAATAGGACTCAAGAAATCAGGAATATTGAACCTATTGGAGGTTCCACACTTTAGATGTAGCCTAGAAATCAATGATTGTGTTAAGTTACTCCTTAGTTGCATCCATGGGGATACACTATGACTTGACCCACCGGTGTCAATTGATACTACATTGATTGTGCAGATCAAAGGGATACCGAAAGAAGGAGAGGATCTTACCACCTTGTTCAACAAACCAGGGGAGAGAGGCCTATCAAAATCCATGAAGGAGAAGTTTCACACCTTTAGGGGGAAAGGGGGATTGGATGTCATGAACATCAATGATGACAATGTTTGGTTTGTTATGTAGGTATTGGCTTGCAAATTGTTGCATAAGTGTCGCAAGAACAAAGTATAGGCCATAGTGATCACAACTAAAGAAAAATGATTAGAAGGGGTCCAAATGAATTAGGCCACCTTATTGTTCAATACATTTTTGACAGACTGTATCGAGGCCCAAGAGAAGGGTACAAAATTTCATTATGATTGGATTTTGATTTTGCTTGCACTAGTAGGATGGAAGGAACCAGGCTATTAACAACGTATGGGAAAAAAAGGTGTAGGTAATATGGCCGTGAGGTATGCCAACTTATGGAATATGACAAACAAAAGGAGGCAATAGGACAATAATTTTACATTTTTTGTATAATTTGATAACACCGGGCATATAATAGCACATACACCATACACCATAGCTGAAACAGTAGAAACCTACAAGGATATTGTGTGGTTAAAAGAAGGGATGAAACACATGTACATTCAAGAAAAGAAGGATCATGCGCACTAGTGGCCCCCAACCAAATACAGGTTGACAACAAAGGATGTATGCCTGATTTCGAATGATTGAGAATATGGGTGGAAATCCCTGATAGAAAAAATGAGACACCCTAAATATGAAGAAGAACAAGACAAAGGGGGATGAAGAACTTGATGAGGGGCAGGGGAATGACTAGAACAATGGAGAGGGAAACACAACTGACCCATAAACAAAAAAGGCACAACAAAAATTCCCCACGGAAGGAGTGAAACGAAAGGGTAAGGGGAAGGAGCCAATAAGAGATGCATGCAAGAAGACCAAAGTGCATAAGACACCTCCAGTCTAGAAGGTGCAAGATCAATTTGTGACACTACAACAAATTTTGAATATAGCCAGAAGAAAATCAGAGCACAGAGTGGATGGACAATCGAGCACAAGTTCGGTAGAGGAAGAACATATTGTTCATCCAGTCTTGATTGATCTAGAAGAGGGGCATCATATGTTACAAATAGGGATATATGCAATTTAGTTTCCAATGCCCAAACTATAGGAAAAGATGAAGAAAGTTAGCCACTTGAACATATTGGTATCATGGATTCCCATACACTTATTACAAATATTGAAAATAGTAATTTTTCATGAGATCAAGCTCTGAGGAGATGAAGCACACCGGGAACTGACCAAAGTAATCAATGAAAGTGCTTATTTGCAGCAACAATATGACATTGCGATCCAGCACAAGAGATAATTTGAAGGCAGAGTGGAGGAAGCAATGGAAGACAAGAACAAGGAAACTGCAGCTGTACTTAGGTTGTCATCTGTTCCGCCGCTAAAGTGGAAACTGAAACAACGTAATCCCTTGTTCAAAATAGACAGTTTTCCCTCAGTCCTGCCCGAAGGAAATCAGTACTGATGGGATTTCATTGTCTGAACTATGGCTATTGTCTTGCAGAAAATAACTGAAAACATGCATAACACTCTAAAAGTTGAGACTGGAATCTTAATCAAGACCATGGAAGTTACCCGATGGCATCATAGGTGGCATCCCCATCCTGAGAATTTTTCTTAGCTGGTATTATGAAAAGTTACTCACAATTTGGGCATCTCCACTCTATTGGAATGTTGGAGAAGGTGCCGTAGAGCATATCCAGACAGTGACCCATGAGGATGCCATGGTGGATTTGGTCTTCCATCTGGCCCCACAGATCAAAAAACAATTCAAGGTGATCCAGGTGGAAGAAAGGTGGTGGGACACACCACCTATTCTGCATGGAAGATATGGGAGGTGGCATGAATACCATGCCACCTTCCCTAATCATGTCTCCTTGATGCATTTCCTAGGCCTCGCTTGGACCCGCTTCTCTATGTTGTTCCATGGATACTTCCCTACCGGCGTCCTCCCCTTATTCACCTTCCATGCTATCATCCAAGGTGTTACCAGCTACTGGGATTGTTTTCTGAGAGGCCACCTCTTTCGGTATCTCCTCCTCTATGAAACAGGTGGGGAATTCTTTGTTTTCCTATTCGCGGCCTTGTTGTTTTGCAGTGGCAGCCATGGGGGCCTCCTCTCGAAAATCACTTTGTGGGTTCCAATTGTTAGGCATCATGAAGAGGAAATGCTTTGGGGGCACCTGAAATGGCTCCTCCGAGATAACTTCATCAACATAGGCCATTGGCCCCTCCGGGATAGCTTCTTCAACAGACGCCCTAGGAGGCATTCTGAGCACAATCCTTCTGCACGCAATTTGGGTCCTGGACATGGAGAGCACTCGTTCCATCCTTTGGATCCTCCTCCTTTGGGAACTAAAGGCGTACCAGGCAGTGCCACGACGTGGCTTCCCCCTTTCGCTTGGCATCAAGGTGAGAAAGTAGGTAGAAACTATGCAGAGGATGGAGTAGTCACTGCTGCAAATATCACCATTGTATAGATGGCTTAGGGTAAGGCTAAAATGGAGGAAATCATGGCTTGGATGAAACAAAATAGGGAGGGACGATGAGATTTCCGGATCCATTAAGTGCCCCTCATAAATGAACTGCATCACTGGACTGCTCACGTGAGGGGCGAGTCCTCTTTCAGGTGAGAGGCAGTGGGAGCCAGTTCCCATCCTTAATGTTGACAGGATGGGAGTCGGTCAGCCTCATTTATGGCCATGCCTGGCTCTACTCAAGGTGTCCCCTTTGTTCCGTGTGGCACCCCATCCGGGGGTAGTAAGTTGATGTTGGCGAGGTCTTGGCAACATTTCGAGAGATCATTGCAGGCAGAAGTTTGAGCTTTCCAGTGAGTACGTTCCATCTCGGTGTTGATTCCTTCATTTGCTAGGCAGTCTGCTACTTTGTTTGCTTCCCTCTTGATGTGAGAAGGGATAATGATAAGGTTGGGATAGAGGAGTGATCTAAAGTCTTCCAGAAGTCCTAAGAGATGTCAGCTACGCGAGATTTCTGAAGGATGTTCACCATGGAGAATTTTGGTTATGAGTTGAATGATATTCTAAGAGTCCCCCCCCACGATGAGCCTTTAGTAATGATTATCAACTGCTACCTTGAGGCCTCTTACTAGACTTACAAGTTCAGATGCATTCTTTGTATTATCGCCCAGGAATCCTGCTACGAGGTGAAGGATCTTTCCATTTGAGTTTCTCAGAATTGTCCCATAACCTGCTGGTCTTGGGTTTCCTTTTGAGGCACCATCAAAATTGATCTTTATGAAGCCCATTAGAGGTGGGGACCAAGTGCTTAGGCTACAAGGAGGACCTCTGACCGTAGTCATGGTGTCCTAATTATGAATGCTAAGATTCCAATTTTGAAATATTCCCCTCTCCTCTGGATTGAATATCAGGTCTTCATGGGTCCACGACTTACTTTTGATTGTTTCACAAATAAATGTTGCTATTCTCTCCCAAACTGAGGCAGGAGGAGAAGATTTTGAGTGGAAAATCATTTCGTTTCTTTCCTTCCAGACATGCCATAGAGTGAAGCGTAAGAGAAGTTGTCAAATACACTGAAGAATTGGATTGTGAAAAGAGATCGAGTCCCAGTTATCTAAGGTATCCATAAAACTATTTTTTTTTTTGGTTAGAGTGGCACATTGTTTGGGATCCTCGGTCCCAAATCCACTCGTTGTTGTGACATCTATTGAGAAGGTGTTCCATTGTCTCCTCTTGTTGTTGGCAGAGGGTGTAGATTGAAGGGCCTATAAAGCACCTTTTTCTGAGGTTGTCCTAGGTGAGGATGCGGTTTTGTACAGTGAGTGAAAGAAATATTGAAACTTTGGGCCAGAGGGAAGAGTTCCAAATTATTCTCCAGATGCTCTCCTTAGCATGATGCTGGTAGTTATCATATAGATGGTAAGCTTCCTTGACTCAGAAGTTACCTATTGTAGAGTACCCCCATCTAAGAATGTTCATACCTTGCCGAATTGGGATTTTCCTATGGCTTGTGCAGGATTGTCAAGCCTGGAGATCCACCTCCCCTGAGAGCTGAAGTTCCTGATTTTCTGTCCTCCATTGCTGCCAGGTCATGTTCCTTTCCGTTGTCCTCCATAGATATTTGACCCATTGGAAGGCTTCTTGTTGTAGTTCTTTCCTCAGGGGGATAAGTGCTTCCAGATTGACTAGGGATGTTTTTTGTTGCCAGGAGTCCTACCAGAATAGTGTACTTTCCCCGCTCTTGATTTCCTAGAAGGCATGCTTCTAGACTAGAAGGTGATTTTGCCAGGTCGTGTTCTAGATGTTGGAGCCCTGTATTTGGTCATTGAATTGGATTAACTGATCAAATCGGGTGGTCAGGGCATACTTATGTTTCCAGAGTTGTGCCCATAGTTTAGTGGGATTCTTGAGCCATCACCACCACATTTTGGCTCCCATGACTTGATTTAGCTTTCCAAGGTCACAAAGACCTAGGCCGCCTAGATTTTTGGGTTTGCGGAGCTTCTCCCAGCTTACCAAAGCCCATTTTTTGTTAGGAATATGTCCATGCCATAAGAAGTTTTGTTGGAGGCCTATGATTTCTCTGATAACTGATTTGGGTGTTGTCAGGGTAGTGAAGAGGTAGGTAGGCAGGGCTTGCAGGACTGCCTTAAGGAGGACTAGTCGAGACGCAATGTTTAGAGGTATGAAGGTCCAGTTAGTGAGCCTGTGGGAGATGGATAGGAGTAGACTGTCCCAAGAAATAGAGTGCATTGGCTCTCCCGTGAGGGGGATGCCTAGGTAGTTGGAGGGAAGGGAGCTCTTGGGTATGCTAAGGAGGCGGGAAACATGATTTTGGAAAACAATCGATGTATTGAAGAAGTAGATCTTGGATTTGTCAATGTTAAGAGACATACCTGAAGCTTTCGCAAATTCGGAAGGAATGGAGTTGATATTTTTGGCTTCACGTGCCATGGGGGTGTTCATAAGCAGGGTGTCATCTATCATCGACAAACTCATTGTGCGAAGGTGTAGGTTGGAGATTGTGGAGGGGAAGGCCAAGAAGGGAGCCTTCCAAGATTGTCTCCTTGATGTAGCATCCTAGTCCTTCCACCATCAGGACAAAGAGGAAGGGAGAGAGAGGGTTTCCTTGTTTGATGCCTTTGGTGGGGGAGAAGGGTTGGGATGGGACTCCATTGACCAAAATTGAGAAAAGGGGCGAAGAGGTGAGCCTGAAGATCCAATTCACCCAAATTTTATCAAATCCAAAGGCTTCGAGCATGGAGCGAAGGTATTGCCAACTTAGTCTATCAAAATATTTTAAAAGGTCAAGTTTGATGAGAATACCTGGATTTTTGGCCGTCTTTAGTGAGTGGATCACCTCGTGATCCAGGATGATGTTGTCCATGATCTGAATCCATTCCACATAGCTATCATGTTCTTTGGAGATGACAAAGGGGAGTATTGGCTTTAAGTGTGTGGCTATTAGCTTAGTGATTATTTTGTAGATGAAATTGCAAAGGGAAATTGGCTTGAAGGGCTTTGAATGAGTGACTCTCTCCTCTTTCAGGATGAGGGTGAGAAAGGTGGCATTGAGGTTCGAGAGTACCTGGCCCGAGGTTCTAGATTCCTCTACAACCTACCAGACTTCTTCCCTTATTAAGTCCTATCAATGATGTAAGAAGTTCGTGGTGAAGCCATCGGGCCCTGGCGATTTCCCCCGTTAATTTCCTTGACTGCATGGTCCACCTCTTCTTGGGTAATGGGTCTCATTAAGGATTAATTCTACTCTTGAGTAACCAATGAGGGTATATGCATGGTTATTTTATGTATTGCGTCCTCCCTATTCTCGTTGGTTTCTGTGAGAAGTTCTTTGTAGTAGGTGTTCATCTCCTCAGCTATAAGGTTGTGTTCTCTTATAGGATTTCCTTGAGCATCCTCCAGTTGGGTTATCCGATTGATGTATTTGCAGTGCACCAGAGTGTGGTGGAAGAACTTTGTGTTCCTCTCGCCCTCTTTAAGCCATTGTACTCTGGATTTCTGGTGCCACATAATTTCTTCTTTCTTTTTCCAGTTGTCTAATTCCACTTGGAGTTCCTCCTCTTCTTTCAATACAGTTGGGGACTTGAATCCAAAGCTGAAAATTTGTTGCAGGGTTTCTAGTCTGTGTTCAATTTCCTGCATGCGATGGAATATGTTTCCAAAGGTAGTTTTGTTCCAGAGCTTCAGGTGTTGATTGAATTTTTTAAGGCACTGTTGGAATTTATACATGCAGGTCCCATGATCTATTTCTTCCTCGTCCCACCAGGTCTTTGCAAGTTTATGGAAATCAGGGTGAGAAAGCCATAATTTCTCAAAACGGAAGGTTTTAGGCTTGGGGGTGTCCCCTCTGTCTAGACAGAAAGAAATGGGCCAGTGATCTGAGCTCGCTTTTGGTAGGATATTGGCTTCCATGGTAGGATCCTCCTCTAAAAGGGATTCCTTTATAAGGAAACTGTCTAGACAACAAGCCACTTGTTGGTGACCTGATCTATGATTGGACCAGGTAAATATCCCATTTTAGGTTTCAATATCAACTAGGTTTAACTGATCAATAAGTGATTTGAACTTACCATTGTCTTGCTCCAGCCTCTTGATTCCTCCGGTTTTCTCCTCCAGTGTCAGGATCATATTGAAGTTGCCTCCCAAGACCTAGTTGGGTGTGTTAAAGAGCATCTTTATGTGATCAATTCTTTCCAAGAAGATTTCTTTGTCGTGTGGGCTTTGTAGCCCATAGAAATTAGTGATGGCTCCTTCCTTGGTTGACCTTGTGACCATAAAATGCGTCAGGAGTGTGCCTATGGTGGATAAGGGCCAACTTAGTGTGACAATGTTACGGTTCCATAGGATGGCTAGTCCTTCGAAAGCACCCACGGATTCGGAGTGAATGAAGTCGCATCCACGCCAGCTCTAGTGAAAGATGGTTTCTGCTTCTGTTCCCACACATTTAGTTTCTTGTAGCAGGAGGATATCTTGGTTTTTTGCCCTAATGTAGTCTCAGAGGATCCTTTGTTTGGATATGTCTTTGAGTCCTCTGATATTCCAGGTGAGTATATTCATCATGAGGAATGGGGAGGTGGGTGGAGGTATCCCTCTGAGAGCCTTTGGATCTATCCTGAGTTGAGCATGAGATTTCCTGCTTCTTTTATTAGTTGCTGGGATGATTTGCATCCCCTCCTTTTGTTTTCCCATGGTGTCTTCTTTGACTTTGTGCTTGGATTTGAGGCTATGCCCAGTTGGGCTATTATATAGCTGTGGCATCGATGAACACTTTGTGGACTTTGTGGAGTTGTTCTATAGGGATGGTTTGTAGATCGTTGCGATTAAGTGCTTCTTCGAATTTTTCTAGATCTATGTCCTCTATATCTTGGTCATTCAGCTGCATCTGGATGTCCCCATTCATCCCAGGTTTGTCCCCTGGGGTAGCCTCTTGGTTCTATGTGGGGGAAGGGTTAGCCTGGCCTTTTCCTTTCTCTTGATTTTTTTCTTTGTGCGGGTCTTGGATCTCTTTGTCTTCCGGCAATTGGTTTAGAATGTCATAAATGTTTTTGGTAGAGATCTTTGGAGTAGTGTCAGGATTATGTTTCCTTGGCGGGTTTTTCTTTTGGAAACTGTGGTGAATCCATATTTTTTCGTAGTTTCGCCAGCTTTGGGGCCTTGGGCATTAAGGGGGAAATCTCTGAAGAGATGGCCATGCTCATGGCATTTTCTGCAATGAAAGGGTATGTGTTCATAGTCTATTGTTTGGCTCCAATCCTCATCTTGGTATTCCAGGATAACATATCCGGGTAGAGGTCTTGAGATGTCTATGTAAACACATATTCGTGCATAGGAGGTGTATTTTCTTTGCTTTGTAGCTTTTGATGATTTGACATATCTCCCCATTGTATTCCCTATTCTCATGAGTATCTCTTCTGACAATCATTCTTGGGGTAGGGAGTATAGTCTAATCCACACTGGAGCCATTGTGAAGTCCTCCTTTTCTGGGCTAAAGATGTATGTCCAGAACAACAGGAATAGCCCAACTGATTTGTAGAAATATGGCCCATTATCGAAGATCCTATCCTTATCTTCTAGGTTGTAAAGGATGATCGTGAAAAAACCTTTGGAGCTTAGTTGAACCTCATAGTCTCATTTAGGGTTCCACCAGTCCTTGATCCACCATGTCAGGTCCCACTCCAA
>ML783100.1:466530-485625 GCA_009831015.1 Picea engelmannii
AATTTTTGGAAAAATTTCCTTGTAAAATATTGTAATTTCATATTCAATTGGGACAGTTCATTATAAGGTCTAATATTTGACAGTAGAAGTTATTTTAGGTTTTTTTCCCCTAGAAGGAAACCGTCTCTTATGAGGAAATTGTATTGCATCTATGTATTATTTCAAATATTGTATGGTGAGAGAAAGAAGAGGAAATTACAACTCATGTGTTGTAGGTTGTATCCCTTCATTTGTTGGATAATAATAAAGGAAAGAACTGGAAATTTCTTTGGTGGATGTAGCCCACACTGGGTGAACCACATATATCTATGTCTCTATTGTATTGTGTATCTTCTGTGTTTTATTTCCACTCTTTTTTTTTATTTCTCTGTGATCATGTTTTCCTAACAACTAGTATCAGAGCGAAAGGTAACTCAAAGGAAAAGAGGGTTCCTAGTTTGAGTGGGAGAAATGGAAGAAGATGGAAATTTTAGGGTCAAGAAATTTAATGGCCAAAACTACCAGTTATGGAAGATGCAGATGGAACATTATTTATATCAGAAGGATTTATTCCTACCATTAGGTGGAATAGAAAAGAATTTGATGGAAATGAAGGGAAAAAATGGGAGGTTCTTGACAGAAAGGCATTAGGAATGATGCGACTGAGCCTAGTAGCGTCGATGGATTTAAATATTTCAAAAGAGAAGACAATCAAGGAGATGATGGACATATTAGCTAAGATGTATGAAAAAAACTTGGTGTCCAATAAGGTATTTCTAATGAATAGATTATTTAATATGAAGATGTCAAAAGGTGGGTCTGTTGTAGATCATTTAAATGAATTTACTGCTTCCCAATGTTCATTTAAATGAATTTAAAGTATTTACTAGTTTTATGTGTAAAATGTATGAAATAGATAAAATGTGAAAAATGGAGAACATAATTAAATACTCACACACCATCCAAAGATAAACACAACATATAACCTGGGAAAATCAATATGGGATAAAAACCAACTAGAAGGTGAGGTCACTCTACTCTATTTTCTTCAAATGACAGTACAAAAGAAAGAGGCACTCTCTCTGGAGTTTCCTTTGCCACTATGGCCTGTATGGATACTATGGGATCTCTCCTCATTTTTTATGCTCTCAAAATACCACTCCTATGTTTTCTTTTCAACTATGGAACAAATACAGTGATAAAGAATGGAACCCCTTCTCCAACTAGTGGCCCAATATTTAACATTGCTCAGTAGCCATATAGGGGTAGGGTTTTGACTTGCTCAACCCTCAATTGTGATAATATTTTGAAAATTATATCATATTATTGAAATTCAATATGTGGATAGCCCCATTTGTGTGAGTAATATAGGTTGACATGGCATCAACTCATACCATGGTGTTCAATATGGTAGGTCAACTTGAGGGAGACATGGCACTCACATGCGAACTCCAATTAGTGTGATATTTGTAGCATTGGAAATGTATCAATGTTTAGAATAGCATGTAGGGGTCCAATATAAATATAGGAAATTGTTTTCCCTAAACAATGTTGTTTGATGCCTCAAAATGGCTTGAGAAGGTTTCAAAGCCCAATTTTCCAAACTAGGACCTGCCATTAGAATGACTGTACAAGATGATTCTTGGAATTGTTTTTACTGTTAAATCATAGAGATAAATGAAAAATAATATAATTATCCAATATAGATCATACCTTCCCATCTATGCAATATTTTGGTCCCAAAAATCTTTACTAAAAGAGGTGAGGAAAATTTTCTTTTACCTTATCCATGGAGTACCACTTTCCTTTGCCTCGAAGTTGTCCTTTGAACCGAATCTTGAAAAGGTCATTCTACCCATGTATGTTAGTCATATATTGATTCTATAAAACAATCTCCTTTTCCAACCCTTCATAAGAATATTGTGCTAAGTCACTTATGGAAGGTAGGACCTTCTCCTCCTCCCGATCCAACATGGAAGTCTCCTATAGTTTGATATTCTCCACATTCACTACCGAGTAAATGCACATGTATGGGATAGATTGAGACTGTAGGAATTATCTCTCACCTTGTCCAATATGTCAAAAGGTCCATACCGTGTAACCTTGATATTCTTGCCAAGATGTTATAACCCTAAATTGCACCACACATGCTTACCTGGCATCAAGCCAACTCATATCCCTTCTTTGCCAAAACTCTATTGAACAACTCTTTGAAAATCCTCTCATGAAAGGGACCACATGCCCTAACCCATTACTACACACGTGTACACGCTGGCTGACTCACAACAGCCCGTGTGTACCTACAAAAGCATGAAAAAAGGAAAGTTGCTGATGGAACAAAAAGCTATGGGTGAGTTAACTGAAACTCTCGGCCATGCATGGTCGAGGGTTCGTCCAAAAACCTAGCTCCTTCTAGTCTATAAAATAAGGGGTAGGGGTACCATTTGGAGGAGGAAACAATATAGCAAAGAAACTCTACCCATTTACGTATTCCATTGTCCCAACCCTTTAGACTTTCCTCATGCCAAAGGAGATTTAAAGCAAAGCAATTGAAGGATAGAAGAAGAGGAGCCCAGGATCAAGTTCAAGGAGCAGTGGCCGGTCTCAAATTTTGTAAGTTGACTCACTTCAAGTAATAAGGAGAATGATTTTCTCGTCCCAATTCATGAACTTTCTATGGTTTGATTAGTTTATGTTTGATTTCTAACCCGTGAGTATAGAAGTAGAATGCATGCATAGTTGTTGTTTGTCTTGAGTGCAGGTCATCTTTGGAAGGAGCATTGTGAACAAGTAATCAAGCACAACAGAGGATCAACATCGAACGTCGGTAATAAGGTAGGTGGATCTTTCCATGCATTTACTGAGAAAAGGGGATTTAAATCTAGGGATGTAGGTAGAAAGTAATTTCTATTCAGTCAAATCTGCATGCAAAGTCTAAAATCTATTTTCTAGTCCGTAGGGTGTTTTTCCCAACAACAAAATTGGCGACCGTACTGGGGACAATACTCTTTAGGGTTCCTGGAATTTTTATTTAGTTTTTGGGTAGTTTAAAGAATAGTTTTTTCTTGCCTGTCTTTTCTTTTCGTTTCTGTAAGGTCTGAGCTAGTAGGGAGTTTGTTTTTTCTTACCAACTTTCCCCGACTTTTGCTTGACTGTGTTTTTCGGGACACACAAAGGTACACACGGCCTGAACACGTGTACCCGCGCCCTATCCTCTTACAGCCCGCGTGTGAACGCTAGCTGTAGAGATAGCAGTAGCGTGTAGGATTTTAGAGAACCTTAGAGACAGTCCTCCTCTTCCCTGTCAGAATCACACATTCTTAGGTGGTTTTCTAGAATTATGTCCGAGTCTTGTTTGCTAATAGTCCTATCTCATATTGTTTTTTTCCTTATTATTTTTCCTTGCATTATTTGTTTTTCTATTAGAAAGAGTATCCAGGCCTTCAAGGGATCCTGGTTATCAATACCAGAGGTCTCTTCCTGGTCTGGCCTGTCTATTTTCATATTTTTCCTTAGAGTTTAGATATGCACGCGGCCTGTACAAGGTTAGCCCGTGTGTACACGCCCTCAGTTTCTGTTCAGCACACGTTCACACGCTTTTTGTTTTAGTGACGGTCGTGTGCTTGTACAGGCTACATTTTGTTCAGGGTGGGGCAGTCCTCCCCTCCTTTGATAAGAAGTATTCCTCTCAGGTGTTTGAATCTATGTTTGAACAATCAGTAGCTTAGGATTCGTCTTACCCTTAGCATGTTTTTTCTCAGTTAAAAGTTGATAGAAAAATATTTTATTTTTTTGTTTTCTTATGGTTTTTAGACACGTGTGAGAGTCATTGTTTTTACAATTGCCATTATGTGATTCTTTAATCTGATTCTTTGTGATCTACGCTTTAAGCCAGAATTTTTTTTCTTGGTTTTTTGCTTGTCGATATTTTCCCTTTCTTGCTTTACTAGCACTTAAATAAAAAAAATAAAAAATCTCTTTTTGTTTTCTTCTTTGGTTGAAGAGTGTGTTTCTGGATCATTAGCTAAGGAAAATTATTTTATTTCATAAGTTTTCAGTTCAATTAGATCATAAGTAGCTCATGGTCGAGTGAAATTCCTTTGAGTTTGCTATCCAAAATCTTAGAAAAATTAAAAATCTTTCTTTGTGAGAAGTTGTTGAAATTTTGCATTCAGTAAAAGTTTTGTTTCCAACTTTTTTATTCATTTTTTTCTTTCGTCTTTTACACATCATCAGTTTCACCCTCATACCCCTTGACGTAAGACAAATCCATAAAAGCAACGCTAATTTTAAAATCTACTAGACTTTTATGTTTGTAGGGTTCACAAACTAGTTCAGGACTAGGGCCTTAGATTAGGTTGGAGAGGAAACTCTTCAAGGCCATTCAAAACCAAACATTGGAGTCTAAGATAGGGAGTGTCTAAGTCCAGCTTCATGGAAGTTATCCAGGACCCCCCTCTAACACAAGGGATAAAAAAGAGGTGGTGTGCGGAAAGGTAGTGGAGATAACCCCTCCAAAGCTGGACCAATCGTAGTGGAGAACACATATAGAGGGCTTGTTTTGGGATTCCGTCGTTTGAATTTTCCATGGGACTTCGTGGGTCTTGAATCCTTTCAAGGTCCTCAGTTGTCTTATAGACCATTTTCTCTCGATACCCTTGACAGGTTTCGGGCTCGATACGCTGCTCATTGTGGTCTACCCGACTTTCGACTGTACCCGCCTGGTGATTGTTCGCATGCTGGCAACCTAGTTGACAATCTTTTTAGGGACATACACAGGTAACTGCAGGGATATACCGTGGTACCTAGAACATACATCAGGCCACACTTTACAGAGTATACCTGGAGGGTGCTTCCGTGTTCGAGTTTCACTTGCACCGGTAAGTTGCTCTAGTGTTGGTTGTTGTAACTGTTCTTCCAAATAGTTTAGTGATTGCTTGTCTTATATCTTAAGGGATTATTTTTAGTGTGTGTTACTTTTGAACGTTTAGACTACCTTAGCATGTATTGGATCTTCTCACACAATGGAGGATCCTGAGCTCCGTCGGTCACGAAGGCTTCCTGTCGCCAGTTACACTGGAGCCACCCCTGCCACCATTAAGGTGGAAGCTAGACCAACAAGGGTCTTTTCAAGCGACCGGGTTACAAACCATTGTGCCCGAACAACCCCCCGAGGAATCAACCATTTTGGACCTTGAAGCAACCGCTCTTGTCTCGGTTGAAACCCCAACCACTGATATCTTGGCACCGTTTATTATACCAATCCAATATCACGAATGCCAGACAGTGCTTCACACAGTAATGGAAACAAATGTTGTTACTTCTTCTGGGAATTCTTCAATTCCCACCACAGTTGTCACCACAGGAGAGTCATCTCCTAACCTACCATCGTCGGTCCGAGCCACCATGGTCTCGGCTGCAACTACGTCACATAGTGGACCGAACCCGTCAATGGCGGCGGCCACAAGCCCCTTCACACCTAGTGCGATAGGCCCTCCGTTCTCATAAGGTATGCCTAGTTCGGGTACAAGTCTTGTACTAACCTACTCCACTTTACAGACTTTGGGTCTGGAGGCAGGGAGCTCTAGCACTCCTCTGCAAGGTCACTTTGGGGGCACTCATGTCCCTTTTAATGCTTTTCCTTATGCAAGAGGTCATATCCCTCCTTCGTCCCCTTCGCTCGGTGGTTCGCATCAGCAATCCGTTGGGAAACCTACACACAATAGTTTATTTGGAGTGGGGAGTCAGGGACCACCTTCGCAGAATATGACGGTAGGTTTGACACCGTTTTCTTGGAATGAAACGTTTGGTAACAACACTTTCTCGTCAGCCACTTTCCCGACTGGGGGCAACCCCATTTTTGGACAATCTACTCCTGCGCAGGGTCCTATTCATGCACAGGGGGCACACATAGCAGGACCTTGGAATTTAGGACGAGGATTCGTTCCCTCCTCCAGAATGTCATTTTGGGGTAATTCTTTCCACAATCAATGGAACCCTGAACAAACTACTATGCCTCTCCCCACGGGACCGGCATGGGGTAATCCTTCCCAAATTCCTTCGAATACAATGCATGCCCAACACTCTATGTCCTTTTTGAAAAATCAGTCGATGATGTCTCCACAGATGCAAAATACTTACGTTGGTCAAGGCCATGGTTTCTACCAGAATTCGGGCTAGCAACCAAACTTTTCCTAGCAACCTGGTGCCAATCAAACTCCAGGACCCTTATTACCAGGTTATCAACAACAACCCAAACTACCATTCCTGGCGACTTTACACTTGCCAGATTTGACAAGGTTGTTGAATGATCCTATTTGTCACGATCCACGTTGGCCTCCTATGTCAATGAAGTTTCCTTAGGACATTCCAAAGTTCGAGGCCAAGCCTAATGAATATCCAGGTGATCATGTGACTACCTTTCATCTTTGGTGCTCATCTAACTCATTGAAGGATGACTCCATACAGTTGTGATTGTTTCAACATACTCTCATTGGGAGTGTCACGAAATGGTACATCAAGCTCGATCGCTCAAGATACTCTTCTTTTGGAAAACTGGCGATGGCCTTCCTTAACCATTTCTAGTTACCTGTGAGATATGACGATGGCACAAAGCTGCTCACCAATTTCGAATAGACAATAGCAGACCATATCTCTGATCATATCCGAGAGTGGAGACACCGGAAGAGTTTAATCAAGGTACCAGTCCCACCAGCATTCGTGCTTGAGTGGTTCTTTAAGTATTTGGTCCCACAGTTATCCAAAGACGTCGTGACATCCAGAGTTTTCTCCGAAGAAGATGCCATCATGAGGGCTCAACATTTTGAGCTCATCTATTCTCATTCTAGTTTATTATACAACATCTTGCCATATGTGCCACGTTTGATACTGGATAAAACTAGACAGAGAGTGGGACTACATGCCGATGGTATTTTTGGTTCAGCACAAACCAAGCCCACTGAGCAATTGACAAAATAGTTGCAACAATTATCCATACAACACACAACGTCCAGCTAAACTACAGCTTTGGTTGCTCCCCCTACCCAAACGTTGGAAGTACACACCGTGCAGTCAACTAACCCAAAGGCCACCCAACAACCTGAAGGGAAGAAAAAGCAACGAAAGAAGGGTAAGGGGGATAAAAAACCCACTGATAATGCTGGCGGGGACCACATGGAAAAACGAAAGGTGAGCTATCCATGCAACTTGTGCGTGAAAGACCACCTAACCCATCTTTGTCCTCGACTTGCAGAGGCCCAAAAGTTTGTCACACAACAACAACAAGAAGTGTTGACTAATCCCTTTCAACATGGGCAAAATCTAACTCAAGCCTCTACAAGCACAGAAGGGGGAAACCAAGAAACTTGTCCACCTCCAAACAATCCCTCATCTACAAATGTATATATGGTTAGGGGTGATGATTTCATATCAACTAGAGCGCACGATTATAGTAAACCAAGCGCTTCTAATAAGGGTAAAGAAGTTGACCTCCCATCTCTTCCTCTATACATTGAGAAGACATTGGGAGAAACAATGACATGCATTCCAAAGGGTGAATTTAAAAAATCTTCTCACAACCCAAACGCAAGGGCCGCCCAGAATTACTCTGTGGTGGAGGATTTATCACAAACCCCTTGTGCGATGTCTCCTTTGGAGGTCCTCCAAAGCTTCCCTGCTCAAAGGAAAGCCTTGTTAACTGCTCTGGGCTCTACTGAGACTTGTAATCCAGGCACCATCATGTTAGATACAACTGACTTAAAACCTTGTCTGCCTTACCACGTAGAGTTTCAGATAGTAGTGGCTCATCCCACGAAAACTTTTACTCGGAATATCTTCTGCACGGTGGTCGACGAGGTCGCCTCGACATGCGTTATGTCGTTAGCATGATGGAAGGCCATTGGACAACCTATTTTGTCTCCATCACCTACTCTCCTCACTGCTTTCGATGGTTGTTCATTCCGACCACATGCCATCGTTCCTTCTTTCCCTGTGCAGTTAGGAGGGAAAATCGTGTGTGTCAAAGTAGAGGTAGTCGATGCTCCCCTCGTCTATAACCTCTTGTTAGGACGAAGTTGGACTTATGCTATGCAAGATGTGGTTACTATATTTTTCCGAGTCTTGTTGTTTCCACATGAGGGTCAGATAGTGACCATCGATCAATTGTCTTTCTCCAGACCCGACCCATCTTTGGGGGCATCCACGGTCCCGATGATTGATAATCCTCAACCAGGTGTCGTTAACGTAGGAGTTGGTTTGTGCCCATCCTTGATGGGTACCTTCGATTACCCACCTCCTCACGACGATATCAAATTTATATCTAATCACCATAAGGTTGAGATTTTTCAAGTTTCGTCATTCCGCACGACTTACTTCGAGGATCCTTGGATTCTTCCTTCCCCATCAGCCACGATGGATGAAATAGGGCACCCAGGCATGTCCATGCCCTTATCTGTCGTTGAGGTAGCGTACTCTTTAGTCCAGTAAGATTCAACTAACCCTGATCTGACTCCTGCACAAGAGTTAGATCCACTTCTAGAGCCTATTTGGGCTCAGGGTTCTCTCGCTAACGTTGATTCATTAGACTTAGTCTTCCCTTCTGATGAAGCAGTAATCGAAGCAATGACTAGTCCGGACAAACCTTGGAAAGATCTTCATCACAGATCATATTTTCTCCCAGAGTTAAGCTGAATTGAAGCAGGAGAATTCACCGTTACCATAATGGGAGATTAGCCATGTCCTATTAATCTCTTAGCTACACAAGAAATTTATGTTGAGGGAAATATGGCGACTATCGCTGAAACTATACCCATCAACATATCCTAAAACCCTTCGTGGAGAATGTCTTCATCGGAGTGGATTTCTCCCCTGAAGAGATTCAAATTTACATGGATCTTTTCAAAGAATTCCACGATGTTTTTGTTTGGTCTTATGAGGAAATGCCAGGTATCAATCCAAAAATAGTTGAACATGAAATCACAATGTATCCTGATGCCAAGCCTGTTCGACAAAACCTTCGTCTAGTCAATCCCAAGAAAGCAGCAACCATCAAGATTGAGGTTGAGAAATTGCTAAAGGCAGGTTTTATTTATCCTATCCATCAGACTCAATGGGTGTCAAATCCTGTGTCGGTCAATAAAAAACAAGGCACGATTCGTGTATGTACCAATTTTCGTGATTTAAACAAGGCATGTCCCAAAGATAATTTTCCAACACCATTCATTGACCAGATCATTGATGAATGTGCTGATTGTGAAGCCTTTTCTTTCATGGATGGTTTTTTGAGATATAATCAAACCTGAAGACCAACATAAAACGACATTCATTTTTCCGTGGGGTACATTCGCATATCGTAAGATGCCTTTTGGCCTTAAAAATGCTAGAGCATATAGTCGAGGCCTATCTAGATGATTTAGCATCACGCTCTCGTAAGAGAACGGATCATCCCATACACCTTAGACTAATATTTGAACCCTGTCGCTACTTTAGGATTCCCTTGAATCCAAACAAGTGCAGCTTCTGTGTAACGTCAGGACGTTTGTTAGGTTTCATCATATCAACAATAGGGATTATGGTCGATCCTCTTAAGGTGGAGGCAATAATCCAGTTTCCCCCCCCCACGTACAATCCTACAACTTCAGAGTCTACAAGACAAGGCGAACTTCTTGCGATGCTTCATCGCCAACTATGCCAAAATCACCAAGGGCTTTATGTGTTTACTAAAGAAATACGTTCTTTTTTTGTAGGACGAAGCTGCTCAATGCTCTTTCGACGCATTAAAACACACCCTCACAACTACACCTCTGCTACGGCCACCTAACTATAACAAAGATTTCTTATTATATCTGGCTTCCGCAGATTCAACCATTGGCATGGTTTTAGTTCAGGAAGACGATTTGTTCTTAGAATACATGATCTATTACCTGAGTTGAGGCCTCGTAGGACTAGAACTCAATTATTCTCATATAGAAAAACTTGCGTTGGCAACAGTTCATGTTGTTCAACGGTTCCGTCACTATGTTTTGTTTCACAAGACCACCATCATTGCTGTCGTGAATCCATTCCAGTACATGTTGACACAACGAGTTATAGGTGGAAAAATCAGTAGATGGATAGTCATCCTCCAAGAATTTGACTTAGACTTCGTTTTAGCAAAGTCCAAAAAGTCAATGGTCTTCATAGAGCTTATTTTGGAACTTCCGGTTGAGTTTGGTGACGTTGTGCCTAAGGAATCACCTATCCGGGGAGATATGTTTTTGATTACATCTTCAGATCCCTGGTACGGAGATATACTTATCTATCTACAGACTTTGAAGTTCCCCACCTCTGCTTCTCGTGACGAGCATCGACGGATACACCATCAGGATAAGAATTATCTCATACTCGATGATACGTTGTATCATAGAGGTGTAGACTGCATCTTACATCCATGTATCACACATGAGGAGGCCATCACCATGCTCAACGATTTCCATACTAGAGCTTGTGGCGATCATTTGTCTGGGTTGGCAACAACCCAAAAGATTCTATGAGAAGGTTACTTCTGGCCGACACTTATCAAAGATTGTATTGAATCAGTCAAGAAGTGCCATCCGTGCCAAATCTTCTCTCGGAAGATGAGGGCACATCCCGCTCCTATGTTTCCTGTCATCACAGTTGGTCCCTTCACTAAGTGGGGGATTGATTACACTACTTGCAACCCCCCATCAGTAAGGGGGCACCACTATATCATCGTAGTTGTCGACTACTTCACTAAGTGGGTCGAAGCTATGCCAATGTTTAAAGATGATGGAGAAACTGCAACTCTCTTCTTATTCAACCAAATCATAGCAAGGTTCAACGTCCCAAGAGAGATTTTCACTGACCATGGCAATCACTTTCAGAACCAAATGATGACCGAATTAACATCAAATCTTGGGTTACGGCAGAAGCATTCATCACCTTACTATCCCCAAGCCAATGGGCTAGTGGAAGATACAAACAAAACTCTTAAGACTATTCTACAACGAACTATCAACTCAGCCAAGTCAAATTGGCATTTGATGTTATACTCGGCATTATGTGATTACCGAACATCTATTAAGACTGCAACCAGTTTCTCTCCTTTTCAACTCGTTTACGGGATGGAGGTAGTCTTGCCCATCGAATGTCAAATCCCATCTCTAAAATTGCCAGTACAATTATTGCCAGACACTTCTCCGCTTGAAGAACGGTTAATACACCTTGAGCAGCTCAATGAGCAGCGTCGCGATGCGGCCCTAGCCAATGAGGCTCACAAACATAAGGTCAAGTGTCAGTATGATAGGTCTATTCGTCCTCGGACTTTCTCTGAGGGTGACCTTGTCCTGGTCTATTGATCAAAATCTGGACCAGGGGTCAAATTTTAGCTCAAAAATCAAAGTTCTCATAATTGCCTCAAAACGAATGAGAGCGTAGGCCTCGTCATTAGGAACCCAACGCAACTCGTTTGGGTTCAAACGGACGTCGAGAGCGAGAGATATCACATTCTGTTCAAATTTACAAACAAGTAAAAAAATTGTGCGGACTGTACAGTCCGTACATGCTGATGTGGCAGGCCATACGACACGTGGCAGGTTGTACGACACATGGAAGACAGGCATTCAGATAGTTGGCAGGTGACTTGGCATGTTTGGCAATGAACGGAATGACGACACGTGGCCCAGTCAATGGCCGCCACATGTCATCCATTTATTGGTTTAAAACTTATGTCGTTGGCCAGAGTCGACCCCGCGAGCTCCGGGCAGGGGAAAAGACTTGGTAAAGAGCCACCAATTGGTGCACCACCAGTTGTTCCTTGTTATATATATGGTGCAATATATATATATATATGTTTGTATATGCGTGTGGTTTGGGGCACGACCGGGCCGAGGCTTAGCCCCAGTCCTTGGTCACACGATATGTTACATATAACCCAAAACTATATCATATGGGAACGCGCGCGTAGTTGTGTTTGTTCCAATGGTTATATCAACGACCCGCCATTTGGCCTTTGATCATTGGCTTATGTAACAGGAGCCTATGTTAATGCTAGCGCGTGGACGCATGGGTCATACGACCTGGCCCTTGACGGTTAGGGGCTAGGTGTGCCCGTAACTGTCCTACAGTTTGAATGGTTTTGTGGTTACGCGTGTGTGCTAGGTTTTAGCACAAATTTGGAGCATCTTCTTGGTTAGAACGCCCATAGGTTCGTTTTGGCGAACCAGAGACAGCAAGATTGAAGGAAGAGAATGGCAGGAGGCCTATCTTCTTCATTTTTTCGCCGAATGAGGTGTCATAAAAGCCCAACTAGGGGTTTTTGGATGTTCTGAATCCATTGACATTGTTTTCAAAGCTATTTGAAGAATTTGTTTGCAGGTTTTTAACCATTGAAGTTTCAGGAAGCTCCAGGGAGCTTGAAGCCCTCATTGTTTGAGGTCTTGCTCAGATGAGCCTATATTTATTTTCTGTGATTGAATAATCATTTTTGGCTAATTATTATGCTATGAACACTTTGGGATAGGTTTCAGATCCAGTTGAGGACTTTTACATGTGTTTTTGCCAAAGAGAAGTTCAAGGAATCTTAAGGCCACATGTAGAAGAGGTCATGCCCGGATGAGCCATGATCCGTTTTCAAAGTTTTATTAGTCATTTTTGGGGTTTTTATGTATTCTAATCCCAATGGTATAGTTAGAATTTCCATTGGAGTTGAGCAACAGCTTGTAAAAGAATTTTTGACAAATTAATCCCAGAGAGCCAAGTCCATTGATGGAGGCTCAAGGAGATGTATCCCGGAGAGGGATGAACTCCTTTATCATGTTGTTATTGTTGTGAGTGTTTGCTAGTTATTATTTGCTATTGTATTTATGAAAACAACATATCTAATATTGCAAAGACCTCACACATAACCATTTAAAAGAAGCATGAATTTAACACATAATTTATCTTGCATATATTTTAACACATGGAGCAAGGTCCTGTAAAGTTTATTTAATGAAGTAGAGGGTGCTTGCATAGCATAACAAGTCAGCCCACTATTTTCAGATCAGGTGGTATCAGAGCATAGTTTTTTTTTCTCATGTGATTGCCATTGATAGCTTGAGATTTAGATGTTGGTATTTGTGCAAGTTTTGTGTTGAAGTTTGATATCTTGCAAGGATGGAGGAAGCTTCAAACATTGATAGTTCTCATACATCTTCATTATCTAAGTTCTTTGACAAAGAGATGTTGAAGGAGTTGCTAACCATGAGAGATGTGGTGAAAGAGATGTGGGAAGATAGAAAGGAGAGCATTTCCCTTGAAGAGCAGTTGATGGCCATGAAGAAGGAGAAAGACCAGCTTCTTGAAAAGTTGCATGAGATGGAGAATCAATTCCATGAGGCAAAGGAAGCCCTTACCAAGTACATGCATGAACATAAGGTATGTAATGTTAGTTTATCTTCTAATTCCTTTCAAGTTGAATGTTTTGGTGTTTTTGAAAATCACACAAGAGGAATAGGGTCGAAGTTATTGTTAAAAATGGGCTATGAAGGTAAAGGGTTAGGCAAGCATGCACAATGCATTGTTGAGCCTATTGTTGTTGAAGAGAGACCCAAGTATTTTGGTCTTGGATATGAACGAAGAGATGGAGCAAATTCCAAATTTGAGGAGACAAGGGAAAAAGTTCCAAGCACAAATTTTGATTCAAGTTCACCTCCTCAAGAAGGCTATAAAGGTGAAAGTTCAAGAACTTTTGTTGAAAGTTCAATCCCTCCAGCATGCAAGGCTTGTGTTCAAGATAAATGAAAATGTGTGAAACAAAAGAGTTGTGACAACGATGAGGACAAGAACACTATTGTTGGTCTTCAAAGGAGAGCTTGTAACTCTTCAAATTCACCTCCTCAAAGAGGCGATAAAGGTGAATGTTCAAGGTATAATTCTGCTTATCATTCAGTTGCTTTTGATTATGTTAAATGTGATAAATTTGTATGTAAAAATGGAAGAAAGAATCCATGTACATATTGTGGTTTATATAACCATCATATTTCAAAATGTTGGAAAAGATTGACCACTTTCAGGAAACTTTATAAGCAAAGACAACGTGAAAAGAGGATGCAAAAGATTTGCACTCATTGTCAGAAGAGGGGTCATCTCATTGACCAATGTTGGACATTGCATCCAACCACTCATCCACAGCACAAGAAGCAGATGGATAAAGAGATTGGCAAGAATGGAAGTGGATATTCCATTATCGATGTGTGTCAAGATGATCCACAAGAGGATGATTTTCAACAGAAAAAGTCACCGTTGAGTTGGCTTGGTAAGAAATGGTTGGATTTCTTGAGCAAGTAAGGCTTGCATTTTTCTGTTGTGGATGCATATTTCCATCTTATGTATGCATTTATGTCAAGAGTATGACAAGTTGCTGCGGTTTATCATAGTTTGCATGTGAATGCAATTTATTTGAAGGCATTTTTGTTGTTGCACAACTTCGCCAGGAGGATGTAAAAGTGGAGTATGATTTTCACTTGTTACAGCCATATATATTTTTCATATTTATCTCTTATATACCCACATGTTTTGGGTTTATGTACTTATGTTTGTACTGGAAGGAGAGTTGAAAAGTCATGCACATGCATTTGTTTTTGTGTATGTGTAAGTAGTGAACCTGGTGATGGTTCATCATGAATGATTCATGATTGTGTATCATGAATGTCGACTTGTCATTTTGGGAAGGTCGATATGTTTCAAATGATTTTCAACTTGTGTCGATGTTGTCTTCACGACTATGTTGTGTCGATCATGTTTTTCGACTTGTGTTTAGTCGATGGTGTTTGTTGACTTGTAAGTTGATTTTGAGTACACCAAGATGCAGGAAAACGCCATGTGCTTTGATGAAGTAAAAGATGTGACAGTATGCTTGAAGAGAAAAAAGACTTTGTTGGCATCATTTTTCAGTCTTGTATAATTTGTTTTCAAGATTGATGGTTTTCTTGGCTTGTGACAAGATGTCGCAGGAAAGTTTTTGCAGCCATTGGAGAGCTGATTGTGTTGACATCAAAGAGTTCACAAGAGGGAATTGATTCTCAGTGGGAAGGTTGGTAGTCTTCCAAGCACAAAGAGAACAGTGGGTCAGCAGCAGCCAGAGAACGGTGGTTGAGGGACATAGTCAGTTGTAGTGCAAGGCATGTCAAACTATCCAGGTGATTGTCAAAAAGACTTTTCAAGTAGAATCAGTTGATAGAACTTGCAAGCAGAAGAGTATTGAAGCTCAGATAGATGATCATAAGATTTTGTGGGTCCAAAATCCTTTCAATGGGAACGCGTGATCAAAATCTAGACCAGGGGTCAAATTTTAGCTCAAAAATCAAAGTTCTTGGAATTGCCTCAAAAAAAACGAAAGCGTAGGCCTCATCATTACGAACCCAATGCAACTCGTTTGGGTTCAAACGAACATCGGGAGTGAGAGATATCGCATTCTGTTCAAATTTACAAACAAGTAAAAAAATGGTGCTGATTGTATAGTCCGTACAGTCTGTACACGCTGACGTGGCAGGCTGTATGACACGTGGCATACAGGCATTCAGACAGTTGGTAGGTGACTTGGCATGTTTCGCAGCGAATGAACTGACGACACGTGGCCCAGTCAATGGTCGCCACGTGTCATTCATTTATTTTTTTAAAACTTATGTCGTTGGCCAGAGTAGACCCCGTGACCTCCGGGTAGGGGAAAAGACTTGGCAAAGATCCGCCAACCAGTGTGCCACCAGTTGTTCCTTGTTATATATATGGTGCAATATATATATATATATATATATATATATATATATATATATATATATATATCTGTTTGTATATGTGTGTGGTTTGGGGCGCGACCGGGTCGGGGCTTAGCCCCAGCCCTTGGTCGCACGATATGTTACATATAACCCACAGCTATATGATATGGGCGCACGTGCGTATTTGTGTTTGTTCCAACGATTATATCAATGACCCCCCTTTTGGCCTTTTACCATTGGCTTATGTAATGAGAGCGTATGTTAATGCTAGCGCGTGGACGCATGGGTCATACGACCTGGCCCTTGATGGTTAGGGGCTAGGTGCACCCGTAATTGTCCTACAGTTTGAACGGTTTTTTGGTTATGCACATGTGCTATGTTTTAGCACGAATTTGGAGCATGTTCTTGGTTAGAGAGCCCAGAGGTGCATTTTGGCGAACCAGAGACAACAAGCTTGAAGGAAGAGAATGGCAAGAGGCCTATCTTCTTCATTTTTTGGCCGAATGAGGTGTCGTAAAAGCCCAACTAGGGGTTTTTGGATGTTCTGAATCCATTGGCACTAGTTTCAAAGCCATTTGAAGACTTCTTTAGCAGGTTTCTAACCATTGAAGTTTCAGGAAGCTCTAGGGAGCTTGAAGCCCTCATTGTTTGAGGTCTTGCTTAGATGAGCCTATATTTGTTTTCTGTGATTGAATAATCATTTTTGGATAATTATTATTCTTTGAACACGTTGGGATAGGTTTTAGATCCATTTGAGGACTTTTACAGGTGTTTTTTCCAAAGAGAAGCTCAGGGAAGCTTAAGGCCACATGTAGAAGATGTCATGCTTGGATGAACCATGATCCGTTTTCAGAGTTTTATTAGTCATTTTTGGGGTTTTTATGTATTCTGATCCTAATGGTATAGTCAAAATTTCCATTGGAGTTGAGTAGCAGCTTGTAAAATATTTTTTGACAAATTAATCCCAGAGAGCCAAGTCCATTGATGGAGGCTCAAGGAGATGTAGCCCAGAGAGGGGTGAACTCCTTTATCATGTTGTTATTGTTGTGAGTGTTTGCTGGTTATTATTTTCTGCAAGTTATTTTTGTTGTTGTATTTATGAAAAAAACATATTTAATCTTTCAAAGACCTCACACATAACCATTTAAAAGAAGCAAGAATTTAACACATAATTTATCTTGCATATATTTTAACACATGGAGCAAGGTCCTGTAAAGTTTATTTAATGAAGTAGAGGGTGATTGCATAGCATAACAAGTCAGCCCACTATTTTCAGATCATCTATGACCAAGATAAGGACCCCCTGGGGGCAGGAAAGTTTAAACCCATGTGGTTCAGACCCTTCATCATAAAAGAGGTATTAAAAAAGGGCGCTTATCGTTTGGTTGATTTTGAAGGGAATGCTTTGGCAGAGCCTAGAAATGGGCTCTACCTCAAGAAGTATTACTCATAGACAGGTCACTGTGGGTAACTTTCTGTAACATATGTATAGTCTTGGTACTATTACTTTTTAGTTTCTTTTAAGTGTTATGGATGTGTCATTGATGTTATCTTTCATCAATATGGCAGATGTCAAGTGATTCTGAGGTGTTCGTTGGGTATGCAGATGGTGCTATTCGGCACATGTGGAGGCTTGTCTCCGCAGCTTGGGTAATCTTTACACGTCAGGGCCAGTTGTTATCTTTCGGAGGTATATTCTTAGGTGACACCACAAATAATGTCACCGAGTATAGTGCAGTTATTGAGTTGCTTCGTGACACCTTGTCATTGGGTATCTCTCATCTTCGGGTCTATCTCGACTCTCAATTGGTTTTGTCACAACTAAACAGAGTATACCGGGTTCATGATCCAACTTTACACCGACGATTCCTTAGGGTACGTCTCTTAGAACGAAACATTGATTATATTACATATTTTCATGTTCCTAGGAGATTAAACCAAATTACAGATACTCTAGCTAATCAAATTTTAGATTGGCATCTTGCACACATATGAAAGAACGTTGACATAAGCATGTAAATAATTTTTTGCACACGCGATCCATAAGACACAAAAGATCAAAAATCCATATATAACATCATAAAACAACCAGAGTACATAGATGGACGCAAGCGTCTAAAAAATGGGACTAATAAACTAGTCACAGGGCTTATGCTCTCAAAAAATATATACAAGTAAGTGCTCGTGGCATGTAAAAACTCTAAATAGGTTCAGGGCCTATGGGCCCTATTATAATATTCCACAGCATGGGATAAATGCCTAAACAATCGGACCCATGTCCGAGGTGCCCCCACGACATGAGGCTGCATGGATGGGGGCAGGTCTTCTATCTCTGCCATCGAGACTGTGCGAGTGAGTGCTGTGAAGTTATGCTCAACTTGTCTAAGGACTCTCTTAGCCTCCCCGGCTCGGAGGTTCCCTGCTACTGTTGCTCCTCCGGCAGCGACAACTAAGGCTTCTGGCCGAGGACGAGGCATGTTCCGTGTATAATCAACAGGTCGCACGGGTCCCACATATGCATACAACAAACATTTACCCATCAAATACACAGGCATACAAAAAATGATATATATCACAAAAATGACATAAAAATTACATATGCAAACAACAAAACTACAAAGGTGCAGACTTACCCATCTTCCCTCGCTCCTCACCAGGAGGCATGGGTATCTCAGGATCTTTAGAAAAATCTATCCCTGCATATGGGTAGTCCTCAATGTTACACATTATTTTCATCATCCCTATGACCGTTAATGATGTAAACCTATATGTTGCCTTCAGAGGGGTCAGTGGCCTGAGTTCTTGAAGAGAGAAGGGAGAAGAACTTTTCCTGAGAAAAGAAGTTGCATTTTCCCTTGTAAAAACCCTATTAAAAAGGAAGTTCACAGGCTGCATCATAGCTAGGGTGTGAACAGTTCGCAGGTTGCACTATAAGAAGGGTGCAAGAATGCTTACACATGGGAAAAACGAGCATTTTCTCGAATCTTCTAGAAGGAGAAACTTCCATGGTGAGGTGGAATCCGAATGGTTTGTATCTTACTCACTTTCATGATTTAGTGGTATCATCCTAACCTCCTCACCTTATCCTCTTCAACTTATAAAAGGAGAGGAACTCTCATGGAGAGGGGCTTCTTGAGCTTGTTAGCTTTGGTTGGCTTGGAATTATCATCTTGGTTGGAGTGGCTTTGAGATTTGCTTTGTCAAGATAGATTGTGAATATCATCAGATCTATGCTCTCAAAATTCTTGGAGTGAAAGTGTGTGGGGAACAAAGGACAGTTGGAAGGGACCTTACAACATCAAGGCCATGGTTGTAATCTCTCTTTCACATTTAATATGATACAGTAATATGATTCTTTCCTATA
>ML783100.1:494653-511678 GCA_009831015.1 Picea engelmannii
CTTATCAGTTTCTTTATACCAAAAACCATTTAGAGTGATTCAGGAGTTATATGGGAGGGATTTGATCGGGTATTGGGACACTTTTTTTGAGTTTTGAGAAAATTTTGACGGTCCATAATTTTTTTTCCAAGAATCAACTTGAGAATAAAGGTTAGGTTATTACCCCAACTTTTGCGTCTCGTTGTCTTTTTCCTATGCTATAGGATCGATCCCATCAGGTTTTGAGATAGAACCATCATATCTTCTTTAGAAGTGTCGCAACTTGGCGGTAGAGCTTACCAGAACATGGATGCCCTAGGTAGGTCCTGGTTGCATTATGGTGTCCATGCCATCTCTAAAACACTGTAGGCTTGGGAGTCCTTATAGTCTTTCCTGAATACGAGTTTGAGCCTTATTTGCATGATTCTTCTTCGCTCTTTGTCTCACCCTCAGGACTCCCAAAAATAAACGGGTCTCCTTTTTAGCCCTTTTCAGACCCTCTAAAAATGAAAAGATTTTTGAGTGATCTTGTGGCCTTTCACACTCGTTAAACTGAAATTTGAGGTCACATCTATCCATCGGTAGTTTACCCATTTTTGGGTCCAGATGACCAACTATACGAACAAAGGTATACTCTATCAAATTTATGTTCTTTAGAAGAGTACTCTCAGGTATAATTTTATCCCTTTTTCAGGCATGAGGGACAAAACTTACGAAAAATAAACCCCCACGAAGTCCATAGTTAATCTCTTTTCAGACTCCCTAAAATTGAAAAGATCGTCGAGTGACCTTATTCTTTCACACTCGTTAAATTGGTCCAGAAGAATATTCCTGATGGAGTCCATAGTTAAGCTTTTTTCAGACTCCTTAAAAGTGAAAAAATAGCTGAGTGATCTTGTCCTTATCATACTCGTTAAAATGGTTTTGAATCGACATCTAATCGGTCCTAGTTTATCCCTTTTTCGAACCGACTAGACTATCTTCAAAAAAGGTACCCCAATGGAGTCTCCTTTTATGTTTTTTCAAACTCTCTAAATATGAAAAACCACCGAGTTTACCTTCTTTGGGCTCGTTAAACTTACATCGAAGGACGTTACCATTGTGTGTTTTATCAACCGCATTTTCATACCTTATCCACCAACCTTGTGATAGTTTGCTTCTGCATCTTAACACCTTTGGCCACCGGAGGATTTTTCCCGAGTATCATTTTACCAGAACATCATTCTTGTCCTTGTGCCTTGAGCTTGTATGTTTACAATACTTGTTCCTCCATTGTAACGTAACATTCCTTTATTCTTTTTCCAAAATTATCGAAAAGAACAAAAAAATCAAATATACCCCAAAAAGAGGATGGGCAAAGTATTTTCTTTATTGGCAGCATAATGATTCACCCTTAGATAAAGAACATCTGTCTGGTTGATCATCAGACTATGGGATGTAGTACGACCTTAGGAAGCTTTTCTCGCTATATAGAGTTGTGTCCTCCACTGTTTGGTTATTCTTCCAAACATATGGAGAGTTTGTGTTGCCTCCTGCTTCATAAACTTATGATTAACATATATGCTGCCTGAGTCTCATCATGTGTCATGCTATTGTCCAAGGGAAGTTTGTCACTAAGCCTGCATTGACCCCTCTACAAAATGTCTCTTGTCTGCATACCTGGCCATCCCGAACATCCAATCAAGTCCTTGTTCGAAATCATTGAAGCCTTCAGTCTGATCATCCAGATTATCACATCAATGATCGATGAGCCATCGAAGACTTCTAGGTAGTGCATTCATACACTCATATTACACTCCTACCTGAGTTTTGAAGATTTTGACTCTAGCCATCAGGTCGAATCAGCTTCTGGAAGATGGATACTCTATATGTATATATTTCTGATTTTGAGATGTAGCTCCACTGTGTATTGTTCGCGGCTACTCTTTATAGTTATTTGACATGGATCTACAATGTATTTGATTGGTAGCCATGGTTCTTATTTATCCCGAGCATGGGTATTCCCACCTCGGTGAGACATTTGTTATTTTTCAGACGACACCTCCTGGTTCCTGATCCTTGGGCTCAATCGTTCAGCACATCAGTAAATATTGGTAAAGTATTTCGGCCATCATATGCTCTTATTACCTCACACATTAGGGGGCATCTATTATAACCCTAAATTTCACCACACATGCTTACTTGGCATCAGGCCAACTCATATCCCTTCTTTGCCAAAACTCTGTTGAATCAATCTTTGAAAATCCTCTTGTGTAAAGGCCCACGCGCCCTAACCCATTACTGCACGCATGTACACACTGGCTGACTCACAACAACCTGTGTGTACCTACAAAAGCACGAAAAAAGGAAAGTTTCCGATGGAACAAAAAGCTATGGGTGAGTTAACTGAAACTCCCAGCCATGCATGGTCGAGGGTTCGTCCAAAAACCTAGCTCCTTCTAGCCTATAAAAGAATGGGTAGGGGTACCATTTGGAGGAGGAAAAAATATAGGAAAGAAACTCTGCCCATTTATGTATTCCATTGTCCCAACCCTTTAGCCTTTCCTCATGCCAAAGGAGATTTAAAGCAAAGTAGTTGAAGGACAGAAGAAGAGGAGCCCAGGATCAGGTTCAAGGAGCGGTGGTCGGTCTCAACTTTTGTAAGTTGACTCACTTCAAGTAATAAAGAGAATGCTTTTCCCATCCCAATTCATGAACTTTCTATGGTTTGATTAGTTTATGTTTGATTTCTAACCCGTGAGTATAGAAGTAGCATGCATGCATAGTTGTTGTTTGTCTTGAGTGCAAGTCATCTTTGGAAGGAGCATTGCGAATAAGTAATCAAGCACAATAGAGGATCAACATCGAACGCCGGTAATAAGGTAGGTGGATCTTTCCATGCATTTAATGAGAAAAGGGGATTTAAATCTAGGGATGTAGGTAGAAAGTAATTTCTATTCGGTCAAATCTGTCATGCAAAGTCTGAACTCTATTTGCTAGTTCATAGGGTGTTTTTCCCAACAACACAAGACTCTATGGTATTTTCTTCTTCAGTTGTAACAAAAATCTTTCTCCCACTTTGAATGACTTCTCAGTTCTTTATTGACCATGTTTGGCCTTGTATTTTTCGTGAGACAATATCAAGGGGTGAAGGTGTAAAATATTGAAAGAAATTTTCAAAAGGTGACTTAATAGTGGAAGTGTGCACTAATATACTATAATAGTGTTGTATGTAGATAAAATTTTCATCCCTGGTATGTGCATGCTTCTGGTGGTAACCCCTCTAAAGTTTCACCAAAGTCTCTCTTAATACTTTGCATAACAATTTGTCTATGGATGGAATGATGTAGATCTCTTCAACTTAGTATCCATCTTCTCCCACGATGTAGTCCAAAATGTACCGAAACATATGGTATCCATGTTTGATATTTTGCTCCTTCGTATCCCAAACGAAACCCAGATATGTTCAAAGAACATGTTTTTTGTCCCTTCTTGCTTATTGGTAAACCTCTCAAAAAATCCATGGAAATGATCTTCAAAGGAAGAGTGGGTATAGGTAAGGGATGGTATATATCTTGTTTCCTCTTACTGAGATTTATAGTACAAGAAATTGTACATCCTCTAATATATTGTGCTACATATTCTTGCATTGTGGGCTAGTACACATACCTTTGTAATGTGGCAACTATATTATAGACTCCAAAATGTCATGCAACCTTGGAGGTCTGAGACTCTTTCATAAGATGTAGTCGCTCACCTTTATGGACACAAAGCTTGCTGATATTGTAAATTAACCCATTGTGTAAATGATAATGATCCTTTCCATCACATTGTTTTATATGAATTTGGCCCTATTATGGTTGAAACACCTCCTTGAAGTCATGTATACCTCTTTGTATGGATCATGGGAAAATGTTCCATGTGCATCAGAATTCCCAAAGTTGTAATATTGGATGTGTGTGGCCTTGAAAGCATGTTCTCTAACCTATTTCGGATTCCCTTTTGATGCTTGTTGACTAGATGAATTTTTTGTGAAATCCCCATCCACTTGGAATGTATTCTTTGTTGTAGATTACTTTTGGCCTGAAAATACTATAGTAGTTAGTGATTTGTGGGGAGGATGATCTCCTTTCCCATCATATAGTACTTCCACTTCTTGAAAACTTGAACTAGGGAATCAATTTCCTTTTCATAGGTAGGGTAGTTGAGAACTACTCGATGGAATATTTTTGAATGATAGCATATAGGCCTTCCTCTTTTCATCAAAAGTATTCCGATAACATACCAACTTGCATATGTCTTCACTTTGAAAGGATTTTTCAAGTTTGGTAATGTGAGAACTAGTTCTTGAATTATCTTTATCTTTATCTAATAAAAATCCTTCTACTGATTATACCCCCACTCGATACTCTTACAACTCACTTTTATGGTGTGGAGTGATGTAGATACCATTTAAAATTAATCTATGAACTTCTACAAGTATTTTGTTGCCTCAAAAAAATTCTTGACTTAAGTGAAATTTGTAGGAATTGTCCATTTCATTATATCCTCCATATTTGTGGAATTTATATTGACCTCCCCTCCACTGCCTAGATACCCAAAATACACAAAATGATGCCAAGCAAGATCATATTTCTTGTGGTTAGCTAGAAGATGGTGCTTATTCAAAGTATCTAACACCTACATGAGATATGTTATTTGCTTGTCCCAAATAGAACTATAAACAAATATATCTTCCAAATAGACTATAAAAAATGAATATAGATTTGGGTCTAATACATCATTCACTGGTCTCATAAATGTAGTTGGTGCATTACATAAATCGAATGACATGACCAATCATTCATACAAATCTTGTCATGTCTTGAAATAAATATTCCATGTGTCTTCTTCCTTGATTCATTCCTAGTGGTATCCTAATCTAAGATCCAACATGGTGAAACATTTTTTGTGTTGCAAGCAATCTAACAGATCATCAGTCCTCGATAGAGGGTACTAATTTTTTAGTGTAAAATTATTCAACGCTCTTTTGTTGATACACATTATCCAAGTCCCATCCTTCTTTGATACAATTATGATATGTGACCCAGAAGGTGAGGTACTTGGTCAAATTACACCCTACTCCAAAATATGCCACAACTACTTCTTCACCTCATTTTCTTCTAGAATGAACTGTCTATAGAACCCAATATTCGATAATGGTTAGTATGGGAATAACTGTATTTCATGCTCCACTTCCCTCTTGGGTGGTATCCTTTTAGGCTCATGGAACACTCCTTTGTATTCCTATATTGATTCCTCTTAATGATGTTTCTGATATTTAGTACACACCTCCGTGGATTATTTTACTCTTTTTGACTCATCCTTAGTCTAATACTCTCTTAAGAAAATTAAAAAATATTTCTTACTAAAGAACTAATCAACTTCTTGTCTTGGTTGGAAATTAAGAGTGAAATATTTGAATTTCCTTAATGCACGTTGATGATGTAGGACTTCCCATCCTTTATTAGTCGGTACTCCTTGTCTCTCTGTATGAATATTTCATGGCTCATATACATGTATAGGATTCCAAACAATACTCCACATATGCCAAGGGGTACTATGTCTAATTCCAATTCATCAATAAAGTCAAAACTTACAACAAATTTAGTTTGAAATCGTTTCATTACCTTGATCTCTACATCTTTGTTTACCCATCCTAGTGGACATGGGATAGGATGATCGTGAACCTCCAATCCAATTTTTTCGACCAAATATTATTCTATAAGATTAGTTGAACCAAAGTCAAATGTGCCATCTGTGTTGGTCTTCTACACTAGGATCCTGATACACAAGTGTTTGATAATCTCCTTCTCTTCCTATTGTTGAAGGATAATCTGATTCAACTCCTTCTGCACTGATGTTGAGACTATCTTCTCATCCACATCGGATTTACCTTTAATCTAATTTCTTGAATATATGGCTAGAGGATTGTTTTTCTTTCCATCTTTCTTGTGGTTCTTCAGGTTCAACTTTGGATGTAGTTTCCAAAACTTTCGCTTAGTGTGCACACCAATATTTCAATGGTTACAATGGTTTTTATGATCCTTGTATTGATGTGTTATGGATTTCATATTCTTACCCTTTCCTAGTTTCCACTTCTTATTCTCGTCCTTGGAAGCTTCTTGGTTCTGTTTCTACTTGGAACCACTTGGTTTCCCTTTCTCGTTGCGTAATATTTCTATATATTGTTCCTTTACACATTCCTCATCATCTATATTTGTCTTCAAAAGAATCACTTGCTTGGCTATGCAGACCCTCTGATACTTGAGGAGTACATATGGTCTCTTGGGAAAGATACCTAGTCAGATGGCCATATTTCTGAACTCAATGGTTTACTCATGTACACTCTTTTGTTGCTACTACCTAAAGTACTGACACCAGATCCATAGGTACTATACATACCCGATAGGGTATAATTGGGACTTGATGAGTGTTTTGAATTCCTCCCACCTAGTTATTGGTGAATCACCCTCCAACATAAGTGTTTTTGTAGGTACTTCCCACTAGGTTAAATCATGGACCTCTAAGTTCACTCTGGAAAATGATATCTTTTGTTCTTCATCTATATGGTGAATGTTAAAATTAACTTCTAGTGTCTAGGTTTTGAAAATTATTCATTATGTTGTTGAAATTTTCTAGAAATAAACTATGTCACAATTTATTTGTGTCCAATGTTTCAAGTGGACACTCCATCGATCATCAAGGACACATAAAGATAAAAAATATAGTAGAAGAGGGTTGCTAGGCTAAATATTTTTATAGACGATGATAAAATATAGTTGTTGTAAAAAATGGGGTAAATAAATTAGAATGATTGAAATGGACATTTTAATCTAGAATATATATATTTATATATATATATAATGTAATTGAAAAGTGAAGGTAAAGTTATTAAAAAGGTGGTGGAGGGAATGGAGTCGAGTGTGAAAAGAGGGGGGGAAATTAAGGATGAAAAATAAGAAAAGGTTAGGGGAGGAAAGAGGAATCAAGGGGGGGAGATAGGAAGTGCGAATATTTTTAGTGGCAAAATGATGAATGATGGTTTTCCAAGATTGGCTAAGTTTATAGCCATATTCACAATTGAAATTGTGAGGGTGTTTTTCAATTTTTAGCACTTCCATAATGATTCGAGATGAGTAAAAGGGCGTTGATGCAAGAAATTTGGTATGATCAAGGAATTTAAGGTGTTTATAATTGTGGGATTTTTTAGTGATCACTGATTTGGAAATGTGATTGTGGACAGTGTCCACTATATGCTCTTTTAGATGAGATTTTAATGACCTTCTAGTTTGGCCCATGCATGACTTGCCATAGAATCATGGAATTTTGTAAAATCCTTGGCCAAGCTTAGGGTAAAAGTTATCCTAGGAATATCTAAATAATCTTTTAAGGGTCTTATAGGATTTAAAAACAATTTTTTTGCTCGGTTTGGCCAAGATTTTTGAGATATGATTATATTCTCAATGTTCATTTGAAAACGAAAAAATATTTACCTCCTTTTTTACATCGACTATATTTTATCATCCTCTATTAAAAAAAATTAACCCAAAATCCATCTTCTATTATCTTTTTCAGCTTTATGTGTGTTATGACCCAATGCCTTAAAAATGATAAGAAATCAATAAAATTCAGTCCACTTCGAGGGGGAAAACTCCTTTACAATATATAAATTTCAGAACACAATATGAGATGAGATAAGATGATCCTAATACATGTTCTCCTTGATATATATATATATATATATATATATATATATATATGGATTTGTCTAGGGATTAACATGCTCATCACCTTCAAAAAAGTGTTGTCCTCAACACTTGTCTAACCACAGATGCTTCTACATGAAGAACTTATCTTCCCATGTTGCCTCTTCTACTAGTAGGTTCTTCCATTTGACAAGGTATTCTGTAATTGCTTGATTTCTTGGCTGCTTAATTATCGTTTCAAGGATTGTTTCTGGCTCTAGTATGATTTTCCCTTCTTCATTGAGATCTGGTAAACGTTTTTGGAATCCAATCTTGTTTTCGATGACCTTGTTTAAGAAAGAAACATGGAATACTGGATATGCATGTGAATATGGAGGCAACTCCAATTTGTAATCCATACTTCCAGTCCTTTGCAAAACCTTATAGGGGCCATAATATTTGGGTGCTAGTTTATTTTCCTTCTTTTGTTTCTTTAGGGACATTTGTTTGTATGGTTGTAGCCTTAGAAATACCCAACCCCCCACCTCAAATTCCCTTTCCCTGCGAGGTTGATCTGCTTATTGTTTCATCCTATTTTGTGCCATAACCAAGTTGTCCTTCAACATTTTTAGGACCTCTTGTTGGTTCATTATGTGGTCCTCCACTACTTGAACCTTTGTATTCCATTTCAAGGGTGATGTGATGGATGGAGGATGATATCCATAAAGTGCTAGAAATGGGGACAATTTTGATGAAGTATGGAAGGATGTGTTGTACCACCATTTCGCTAAGGGAAACCACTTAACCCATTGTGTTTATTTTTCGAATGCAAAGCAATGAAGATATACTTTTAGACATTTATTCACAATATCAGTTTTCCCATCAGATTGAGGGTGGTAAGATGAACTATGAGCCAATTGAGTACCAAAACAAGAAAATAATTCAGTCCAAAAATTTCCCGTAAAAAATGGGTCTTTGTCACTTACAATAATCTTGGGGAGTCCATGTAGTTTTTATTGTGCTTGATTTAAAAGGATGATAAAGAGAGAAAAAGTGAGCATACTTTGTTAGTCAATCCACTACTACCATGATAACAGAATTTCCTTCTGATTTTTGTAAACCTGTAATAAAATCCATGGAAACTTCTTCCCAATGTTGGCTTGTTATATCTAATGGTTGTAGGAGACTTGGAGTCTTGATTGCCTCTCCCTTATTCTATTGGCAGACCAGAAATTCTGAGACAAAATTTTAACATCATTTTTAATACATTCCTAGAAAAACTCCCTCTTGACCATGTGGTATGTTTTCAAGAATCATGAATGTCCCCCTATGGGAGAAGTCTGCAATTCCAGAAGGATATTTTGTTTGAGTTGGGAATTCTTACATAAGTATAGGTGATCATGATACCATAGAAAATCATTCTTCCATACAAAAAATTCTAATGAACTGCGGTCTTCATGTAGTTTTTGAATGATCTTGCATACCTCTTTATCTTTGTTCCATTCTGTCCTTGCTTCTTCCACGCAATCTGACTGCAAACTAGAAATAACACATAGTGAATCTTTTGATTCTTCTTCTTTCCTGGAAAGGGAGTTTGGCAGAACATTATGTTTTCATTTTTTGTATATAATTTCAAAGTCATAACCCAACTTATTTGTAACCGATTTTCGTTGCTCTTCTGAAGATAATCGTTTCTCCAAAAAGTACTTCAAACTGTCGTGATCTGTTTTGACCTTGAAGTGTCTTCCTATTAGGTAGGGGCGCCATTTCTGAACTGCATGTATTATGTCCAACATTTATCTTTCATAAATGTGTTTGGCAAATTTTTCCCTCTAAGTTGTCTTCTTTTAAAGGCAATGGGCCTTCCTTCCTACATTAAAACTATAGCAATTCCAAGGCCTGAGGCATCACACTCCACAATAAATGTTTTTGTGAAGTTAGGTGTGGTCAATATGGGAGTTGTACACATATCCTCCTTAAGTTTTTCAAAAGATTTGGTTGCTTCTTCTTTCCAATAAAATGCTTCCTTATTTAATAATGTTGTTAGAGGTGTTTCTATTTGACCATAGTTCTTGACAAACTTATGGTAATAAATTGTCAATCCTAAGAATCCTCTAAGTTTCTTCAAGGTTTTAGGAATTGGCCATCACCTTATAGATTTAATTTTGTTAGGGTCCACTTTTACACCTTCATGAGATACAATATGACCCTAATATTCCACTTCTTGAACCCTAAAGGCACACTTGGAAGGCTTTGCATAATGTTGTTCTTCTTCCAATAATTTTAATACTTTTTCAACATGTTGTACATTCTCTTTCCAATATTTGTTGTATATTAGTATGTCATCAAAAAATACTAACACAAATTTTGTAAGGAAGGTCTTGAAAATAGAATTCATAAATCTTTGAAATGTTGATGGTGCATAAGTTAGTCCAAATGGCATAACCAAAACTTCATCATGAACTTCATGTGTTCTAAAAGATGTTTTAGGAATGTATTCCTATCTCATTCTGATTTGATGATATCCCAAATGAAGATCCAACTTAGTAAAGAATTTTTCTCTATGTAATTCATCTAATAATTCATCAATGACAGGGATAGGAAACTTATCTTCGATGGTCATTTTTTTGACTTGTCTATAATATGGACACATATTCCATCAACCATATTTTTTTGTAACCAACACCATTGGTGAAGAGAAAGAACTTTGTCTATGTTGAATGATGCCAACTTCTAACATTTCCTCGATCATGCATTCAATCACTCTTCTGTGCATATGGATACCTGTAAGGCCTAATGTTAGGCAGTATGCTTCCTGGCTACAAATGAATAGCATGGTCATGGTCTTGGGTAGGTGGAAGACCCTTAGGCATTTCAAAAAATACCTTGGAATGATTGTTGATAATTATTTTGATATTTGACGGAGCTGGGGCTATAGATGTTTGAACATCAAGTGAGAACAATTATGCAATTACACCCTGGTGTCCCATTTTGTGTAATTTTGTCATGCTATTATAGATTATCACTTTATAGGGTTTCCCTTGGATACCTCTAAGTTCAATTTCCTTGCCCTCTGAGGAAAATATCATAAAAAGATTTTGAAAATCAAAGGCCAATGTTCCCAGTGATTGCAACCATTGGATCCCTAATACAATATATGCACCCCCCATTTGGATGGAAATCATGGGGCTATATAGAAAATACTCCCCCATGTCAATCTTAATACTATGTCATTTCCCTGAAAAATTTATGGTACCTCCATCTACAATCATTACTAGAAACTCTTGTGCAGGATATAGAAAAAAATTGAGATATTTTTCTAATTTGTAATTGATGAAATTATGGGTGCTACCTGAATCAATCAATACTATTACCTTTTTCTTTTTGATGTATCCTTGAATATTGAGGGTTTGTGGAGTAGTGATTCTGTCCAAATAATGACAATATATTGTTGGGGTAGTCTCTTTTAGATTTGGGTCTTGTGATGGTTCCAATTCTTGATCTTCTTCCTCTTCACAGTCTGTGTAGAATAATTTCTTCCCACCGAATTTTTTCCCCTTACTGTACTTGTCGTCACAATTGAAACATAGTCTTTTTTCTCTTCTTTCGTCCATTTGTTTAGGTATCAACCTTGTTGGTTTAGGTAAAATATCTTCTTCCTCCTGATAGTCTATGTAGAAATATTTCTTCTCACCACATTTATGCCCTTTACTGTACTTGATATCACAATTTAAACATAGTCCATTTTCTCTTATTTCACCCATTTGTTGAGGTGTCAACCTTGTTGGTTGAGATATGGTTTTCTTATGACCCACAAAAGGATCTCTTCCTCCAATTCTATACTTGTGTGTAGCCTTATTTTTGGCATGAATATGACAAGCATTTTGCATAGCTTCCATAATACTTGTAGGTTGTATTAAGAAAAAATCATGTTTAATGTATTCTTTTAATCCACCCATGTAATATTCCAGCAAGTTTTCATCACTTAGGTTATCCACCCTTGTGGCCAATACTAGGAATTCTAAATTGTATTCTTCAATATCACCTAACTGCTTGATTCTGGTCAATTGAATGAAGTAGTATTGTTCCCAAACTTTCCCATATTGTGATTCTAAGTCTCTTGTAAATAAACCCCAAGTGTAGTGATATAAAAGGGGTTTATTTTTCACTATCCATTGATACCATTGATATGGTTTTTTTCTCAAAGTTCAAGTTTGCTATGTGAATCCTTTTCTTATCATCCATAATATTATGTAGTTCAAAATATTGTTCTATTTGGTTCACCCAAGTAAATACCTCTGTACCATCAAACTTATTTAATTCAATTTTGGGAAAGTTGAATTTACTATCCCGACCAAAATTGACTCCATAATTACAGTTAGATTCACTAAATGGCTTATTATTGGCAGTTTTTTCAAAATGAGTACTACCTTTATTTTCATGAGTCCATTCCATTTTGATGTCTCCTTTAGGTAATCTCCCATCTATAGCTTAAGATATCAGGGAAGACATGTTTTGAATTTCCTTCATGGAATTTTGTATTTCTTTTTTTATGTCATTCTTATTTTCTTCCATCTTATTTTCCATATCATCCATCTTGTTTTTTATATCCTCCATATTGTTTTCCATTACAACCATCTTCCCTTCCATTACTTGAATTTTTATTTGTGAGTTTACCCAATTATTAGACTTTTCACTCACATTCATAATTTGTTCCTCTAATTTGGACAACCTCTTCTCTATGTCCTCATTTTCTTCTTGAATCATAGATGAGAATTATGGAGGTTTAATAGGTGTTGTCACATTTTTGGGACCAATATGGAGTAATAGTAATAATACTCCTTTATTATATATATATCACAAATTTCAAATCACCCGAAACAAATATTCCAAAAATAATTATGTCAGTTGCAAGTTACGTACATTTAAAAACCTTAATTTGGAGTTTCTCCTCTTGACTGACATTTCCTCTGGTGTATCTCTAAAATTTTGGCCCTTCTCGGTCTGAAATTTTATTCTATAGTTCTATGATATTTCCTCTCTGCAATTCCATGGGTCTGATCAAAATTGAATGTGCCATGTGGAAGTTATGGTAACTTCCCCACACCTTTCTGATTTTTGTCCTTTCTAGGAGAGAACACTTTTACAACGTGCCCTGTTCACAATAATTGATATAAAATTATGAAAATTGTACTTGAAATACTATGTCTTGTCCACTATTCAATGAAACTAGTCTCACTCAATTTGGATTCTATAGGAAGAAGTTATGGTTGTTGTACCTATAACACCTGTTTGAGACTAGTCAATAGGACTAGTGAGATACCCTATCTTTTATAGGGTGTATATACAAAAGTAGGATGAACCAGACGATGAATTTTTTATCATAGATACCATGATAAATTATATGAATATAATCCATATTTCATGGTCTGAAACGTTACATAAAAATATTTATAGAGAAAATTCCATGATGGCAAAATTCAGGATGATTCTCAAACCCTATCCTACACAGGATATATCTCTAAAAGTGTAATATCTATGGAGATGAAATGTTAACCCAAATTACCTTGATCCATATTCTAAATATCCTCCAAGGGGTTTATTTTGAAACGTCTTAGAAAAAAAGTTATAGCAAAAATTTCAAGATGTCTCAGATGTAGCAGCGAAACCGCAAGACCTTGAGCTCTGATACCAAATGTTATGAACCAATGCCTTTAAAATTATAAGAAATCAATAAAATTCAGTCCACTTTGAGGGGGAAACCTTCTTTACAGTATATAAACTTCATAACACAATATGATATGAGATAATATGATCCTAATACTAGATCACCTTGATATATATATAGGAGAGAATGGGTTACAATTACAATGAAAGGGTGCAAAGAAGGGCTATATCCTACCTACTAGAAATGTAATAATTCAATATCTAGGGAATAATAAGTGGTTTTATATATATCATGGGGATTTCTCTAGGGCTTAACAATGTTTCCTTGACAATGGGTAGATTGCCGACTCAAAATGTTGGACAAAAGAAATTATGACATTGTTTATTTCTAGAAAATTTCAATAGAAAGACTTCTAGTTGTTGCAACCGGTGATTTAGTTTTAATGCATCGATATCAACTTTGTATGGTTTTGTTTCCACTTGTGATTCCATATTGAATAGAAAATATGAGGGTATTATTGTATTGGAACTCAACTGCTCTTTCTCAGGTTCTTTTCGCTACTCCTTTTCCAGGTCTTCATTATCCCCCATTTTTTTGTTTGACCCGATATTTGATTTCGCGCTTCCAAATTCTCCAAATGGTTCAAGATTACCTGATAGAGCCACCATGAGGAGGAAAATATTGTAATATATGTCAAAAACATTATCTTCCATGCTTGAAAATATCTACTTTATTGGATCTCAAGGGTAGTTTTGAACAACCTTGTTTTCCATGGGTAGTGTTCTATGAATTTATGCTTAAATTGATTCTTGGATACCTGCAGATTTCAAAAAATAAAACAATAAAACCTACTCTAATACCAATATTATCTATAAATTGTCATGGATATTCCACTAGATATGTCGTCACAACAAATCTAACAAAATAATGAAACCTTTACTGTGAAGGTTAATTTCCTTTAGATCTCAGATTCTTTAATTATTGATTTTCTACTTAAAATGTAAGAAATATATCTTGTGTGAAAATAGATAATAGAAATAAATACCCACATGCCATCCATAGATAAACAAAATATAGAACTTGGGAAACCAAATATGGTAGAAAACCTAGCTAGAATTTGAGGTCGCTCTGCTCTATTTTATTCAAATGCAGGTACAAATAAAGATGCACTCTCTATGGACTTTCCTTTTCTAATGTGGCATTTATGGATAATATAAGATCCCCCTCCTCTCGTATGCTCTCAAATTACCATTCCTAGGTTCTCTACTCAACTGTGGAACAAATACATTGCTAAAGAATGTAACCCCTTCTGCTCCTAGAGGCATGGTATTTAACATTGTCTGATAGCTATCTAGGGATAGGATTTTGACTTCCTCAACCCTCAACGGTGATAATATTTTATACCTTATATAATCTTCTTCAAATTCCATATGTGTCTATCCTAATATGCATGCGTATTATAGGATAATGTGGCATCCATTAGTAGCATGGTGGTCAACATAGTAGGTCAACTTGCAAGAGACATGGCTTTTGCATACGAACTCAGATTGACACAATGTTACGACTGTTGGAAAGATATTGATGTGTAAAATAGGATGAAGGTGTCCAAGATCAAGTTAGGGAATTTTTAACTCCAAAAACGTTTGTTTGATGTCTCTAAATGGATCTGGAAGGTTTCAAACCTCAATTTTCCAAACTAGGACCTACCATTAGAATGACCGTGGAAGTCGATTCCTCCATTTATTTTCCACTTTAAAATAATGGAGATATATTAAAACTAATATAATGATCCAATATGGATCCAATAGTGGGGAAAAGAGAGAGAGATAGAGAATGGGGGAGAAGGGAATAATGGGGGATAGAGAGGGGGCAGGAAAGAGAGAGAGAGATAAAGGGGTAAAGAGAGAGAGGGAGGGTGAGAAATATATAGTGGGAGGGAGGGTGAGAGAGAGATATTGTGTAAGGTCCCACCAAGAAACTAAACTCAATCTAGTACCTTTTTTTTAATTTTATATAATTAAACCAACTAACTTATATTTATATATGTAAAATAATTTTAATTATTATTAAAAAATAAATGAAAACTTTAATATTTAATTCAAAAATGTGTAATTCAAAGATTTGTTAAATTTATCATAAATATACTTGGACAAAACTTGGATTTTAAAATCAAGAGTAGAGGCAGAACATGAAAACTACAACTATTGTGACATTTGAGCAAGCACTTAGCATGCATGCAAGCTAAACACCATTGATGCATTTCATCAAACACTTTTCATGCATGAAATCTACAACCATTGAGGAATTTAGTCAAACACTTCTCATGCATGCAAGCTACAACCATTGAGGCATTTATTCAAACAATTTCCCTAGATGCACACTATAATTTGCCTACTTGCACGCTATAGGAATATTGTAAATTAGATAATATACATAAAAATAATCATAAATATATATGAAAAGATACACATAAATAATTATAAATAATGTTCACAAATAAATAATTATAAATTATTTCATTCAAAGAAATTTCATTGGTTGGTTACCTCTTTCATTTATTGGACAAATAACAAGTTTCTCTCATTTATTGGACAAATAACAAGTTTAAGTTTGAGATATCTCATGATTACAATTGTTACATAGTATATTGGGATAGTAGAAATTTTTTTTCCAGTTCTCATTAAAACAAACAACCCTAATAATATCAATAAAACTAGTACATATGGTGTGATATATTGACTTGAGAACTAAACATTTCTATGTTTCTTTTTACAAGCCACCCAACAACACAAATATTGGTTGCAAAATCTGAAATCAAATGGATATATTTTGGATGAATTTGAATATTTACTTATACATGCTCTATTAAGAAACATGGTAAATACATCCCATAAGAGATCTGGAAATATACATGTAAATAGTTATAAATAATTATTCAATATACACACTCTATTAAGAAATATAGTAAACGAATTCAATAAAACCTATGAAAAATACAGACATAATTGGAATGTCCAGAAATAGCTTTAAATAGTTGTGAAATATACACACAAATAACTATAAATAATAATTAAATATACACATTCTATTAAGAAATATAGTAAATGCATTTCATAGGAGCTCTCAAAATATACACAGATAATTATAATATATAGAAACAACTATAAATAGTTGTGAAAATATACATATAAATAATTAAAAATAATAATTAAATATAGACATTCTATTAAGAAATATAATAAATACATTCCGTAAGAGATGCTACAGAAGAACATATGATGGAGAAAGCCAATGTCGAAACATAGAGAATAGTGGGTGATTGGATATAAATGTAAGTATTAAAAACTTAAAAAGGAATATCAATTTAAGAGTATGATATCTAAAATACATTTTCTCACAAATTTGGAAGTAGACTACAACAATAATTTTAACTGATTATGTAATTATGGAAAATACTGTTGTGGGGTATTCTACCCTACGGACTAATAAGCTAGGGCTCTAAACTTATACGCAGAAAATGACCCTTAAGATTTAACTTTTAACCTTCTACCCAAAATCTCAACCCCTTTTCGAGCAAACAATGGAAGAATCGACTCACCTTTTCAACGATGCTTGAAGTAGATCCTCCGTTGAGCCTTCTATTTCCTTGTTGCTGCTGCCCCTTCTACAAAG
>ML783100.1:527836-550328 GCA_009831015.1 Picea engelmannii
TTTTGGCAGAGTTTCTTTGCTATCCTTTTTCCTCCTTTGATTAGTACCCCTACCCCTCCTTTTATAGGCTAGGAAGAGCTAGGGTTTTAGTCGAACTCTCGGCCATGCATGGCGGAGAGTTTCAGTTAACTAACAAAAAGCCTCGTGTCTCGCCGAAAACTTCCCTGATTTTTTGCATTGTTAGGTACTCGCGAGCTGTTTTGGGCTAGCCCGCGGATACCCGCGTGCAGTAAGAGGACAGCAAGCGGTTGCCCGCGCCCAGTGAGAAGTTAGGGCGCGGGTTGTTTCTTTTAAGTGGTTTTTTGAGGAAATACTCAGCATGGCTTTGGCTAGGAAGAGGCATGTGTTGGCCTGATGCCAGGTAAACCTGTATGGTGCATTTTAGGGTTATAACAAATACTCATACCTAAGGGAAGATTACTATCTATTAGGGAAATTACATGAACTCAATAAATTAATAAATCCATTGTAAAATGGGTAAATTAATAAACTTCACAATGAACTTCATTATTCAAAAAACATGTTATGGAAAACAATTATATGATAAGCATAATTACAAACATTTAAACAAAGATAGTGATATTTATCGAACCTTTTGGTAGGCCATCGTTTAAATTTCTCACCCCTAAAGAAATATGTAGAATGAGGAAAGAAATAGAAGAAGAAGAGAGAAAATTCCATCTTCTTTTTCTTTAAACTTGCATAAAAATTACTTTTATATATGCCATATAGTTCTCTGGTTACCTGAAATGTTAGCTAAAATAAATACTACATAATACTCAATAATTGACCACATATAATTAAATTGCAGAATTAAACATTTACCCGAAACCAACTGATTTTCTCCCTTTAGGAGCTCTACTTACCAACTCAAGACCAATCATTTTACCACACAAACTTATGGAGGGATAAATTCTAAGGTTTAACCTAGGTTATATTACATGGTTGATCTGTACCCAAAAGTGGTGATTTTCTGTTGGATAATAGGGATTCCACACCCCTATTATATACCTCTCTAGACTTATAAGGGCTCCACATCCTTTCCTTGTACCTAAGAATTCATGTATTAGTAGATTTGAGACTTTGTGCCCTGATATGTTTCATAGATCCAAGAATCCACATATTGATCTTCCATGGGTTTAGGACTCTATTCCCTAAACTCCATGACTTATCATCTATTATGCTCGAAACTGCATGTTTCCCTTAAGGTACTAGTTGTGAGATCATACCCATCTGATGGTCTTGTTTCCCTAGACTTGGGCACATCATAAATGCATAGATTAATATCATCAATTCAAAATTCATATTAAATTAACTTAATCACATTTTACTAAAATGTGTACATGACTTCCATAGTCATTTCTGATCTAAGCATCCTTGTTGGAAAGTAATTAATTTCCCTAGCAAATCTTATTCATTAAAAGGTTAAGCATACATAATCATGAAAATCATGTAACATCACTATATCATAATCAAATATTTGTTCCACACAACAATGATCATCCATGTCACAATCATATATCCTAATCTATGTAACTAACCAAATGTAGAGAAGAAACATACACATAACAAGTTCTTAATCAAATTCAATCTGAAACACATAATCATAGACATAAGAACACATAAGAAGATACATAATCATGCATATATATATATATATATATTGGTGTTTACAGGTCAACTGACCTAACCAAGTCCATAACATATAAGCCTGACATACATAATACATCAAACATCACCCTCTTTGGGTGTCACAAAACTATACTAGTCAAGATGGGACATTACATACGCCCCCTCTTGGGATAAACTTGGCCCAAAGTTTAATTAAAAAAAAAAGGAAATTACAAATGCATAGTAGATGCATCCTCCCAAGTTGCAGAACTAGGACTATATAGGTCCCATTAGACCTTTACTTGTTCCACCATGAGATGACTGAGATGTCGAGTGTGATGGTCCAATATACAAACTGGATTTTCCTTTAGATCCCCCTTGTCGGTTACCTGGAAATGATGCCAATATAAATATGCGAAGGATCATGAACATATTTACGGAATACTAAAACATGAAAGACATCATGCATAGGATGCATAATTGCAGGTAGAGAAATACAATATGTTGCAGGTCCAGTATTTTATAATATCTCAAAAGGCCCAACAAAACGAGGAGATAGTTTATATCCCTTTCCAAATCTAATGGATATTTTATGAGGTTTTAATGGAAGAAAGATGAATCCCCCCTCTTTAAAAATACGTTCCATTATGTGCATATAATCATATATCTTTTGTATATCATGTCCCTCCTTCAATATTTTCCTTATATGAGATACCTATTCTTCCATTTATGGAATCATATCAGGTCCTAAAAATATTCGATCTTCGAGTCTACCCCAACTTAGGGGTGTTCTATAAGGTATTCCATATAACAACTCATAAGGTTCCATATGAGGTGTTAGGGAACTAACCTACCTAACCCCTTAAGTGGGTAGAATAACATATATTCATGTAGCTAAGGTCAATATTAATAAGGCCTAGAAATAAGGAGGAATAAGTCAATTGTAAGAAGACCTAATAAAAGATTCCACTTCTAGAAGGATCTTCCTCTAGATTGTTCTTTTGGATATATAGTTTTAGTATAAATAAGAATAGAGGGTATGGGAATTTTTTTCTTGGAAAATTATTGTAATAGAGCTCTTCTCTTCTAGAGGTTTCCCCCTCGAAGAGGAAAGTGAACATTGTTTCCTATGAAGAAAGGTACAATTTTGGTGTTGCGATTCCATATAATTTGTTGTTCCGTTGTTATCTCTGCAATATTTCTGTATTTGTTTTCTACATCGGTATTATTATCTACATTATTTCCCTATTCTGCTAATATAAGAGATTTGGTTGCTTACACCAGGAGAGTGATGATAACTATTATTGTAAGAAGATTCCACTAGAGGAAGATATTCTTCCCACTTGATTTGTTGATCCTTCACTATTGGAAAATAATTTTGGAAATAATATACATAAAAATACTAAGTGTAGAAGATGTGTGAAGAAGAATAAGGAATAGTTGGGAGTGCACAATTGAGGAAAAACGAGGAGTATAGTGCACAGTGAGAAGAATAAGGCAAATGAGAAAAAGAAGAAGAATAAGGCAGAGGAATAAAATTAGATAATAAAGGAGAAGAAAACGAGTGAAAAGGAAGGATGACAACTCGACGTGCTAAAGATAGAAGGATGCACAAAATAAGGAAGAACAATAGTCAGACTGAGAAAGTAGCATGCAGATGGAAAAGCAGGTGAAAGAATCCTAAATAGCAAGTTAAATTGAGTTATCATGTATTGTAATAGGGTTTTGGGGATGAAAAAAGTAGGGTTTTAAGCCCTATAATTTGTGTATAAATATGTAATGGGTTGGGAGAATAGGGGTTCATATAGTTTCTTCTTAGTTCATCATTGTGGGTTCTTCTAGAGTGATATTGTGGAGCCTGTTCCAAGTTGTCGATATTTCTCGTTAGTAGGAAGAGTGAAAGGACATGCTGAGAAGGAGAGAGTCTATGTCTGAATGCTAAGGAGAATATGTAGAGAGAGAGAGAAAGTATTGCACTACAAAATGATTAGGCTATGAGAAGGAAAGGATAACCATGATGTATCTTTGTAAGTATAGTGCACAAGCCTGATACAATTACCCAAAAGAATAATAAAGAAGCTAGTTGTTCTGGACCTAGCTCAGAGTTGGTTGAACCGCATTAACCATTGTATTGAATTCCTTTTGTGTGATTGTTCATGGATTCTTTCTGGATGCATATTAGAATAGATTTTTCTTATGTGTAATCATTGCACGATAGTTTCAAATGCTACATAAATGGGTTTATGTTTTAATATGGAATATAATGGTAATATGAATATGAACTCACTAAGTAGCTAATGAATAACAAAGATAGAACAATGCACATATAACCAATAAGTAAGAATGAATAAAATCATAACCTCCCATTCCCTCACTACTATAGAAACTCAGTTCCTACATCCCCAATAGATACCTTGGGTGAGACATCATCTGCATGTAGGTGATTTTGAGAGGGCCAATTTCTAAAGTGTTATTTTGGTGAAGATAAAATCTAACCTAGGGTCCTACAACCGGGCATAGCAACAACAAATGGTTTCGTTGTTGGGACCCGAAACCTGTGATTGAGGGAATGTTTTGGAGGTCAACCAAGAAGGAAATATTAGAATGGTTATAAGGGAAGGAACATGAGTTTTGTTGGAAAGATATTATAAACCCTCATATAAGTAATGAGCAACTGATGTAAAGGTATTTATACATAGATTTGCATGAAATCTTCTTTGGTGAATTTCCAATTACTTTGATGGATTAGTTAGAAATATTAGTGGATAATACTGGAAGGTACCAAAATGTAGCGTTGAGAATTTGGACTCCTGAGTTGGTAAGACAACTGAATTATGCAAGTAATAACACTTCTCGTGTAATTGATTTCTGCTTGGATAACATATTACGAGGATATATTATAGAGTTTGCAGTAAATTGTACCCAGTCATACAGTGTTGTAGAAAGATATTGATTCAAAGGTCCACAAGGAAGGTTAATGAAATCATTGGGTACACGGATAAAGATGTTATTGTGTGATAAATGCATGATGAAAATGGAGTCTGAATGCTAATTGGATTTGTGCACATAAGATATGAAAAGAGGATAGTCTGAGGACAAGAGAGAATTAAGGAAGTGATGAAGAAGGAAGGGAGAGACTAAGGATGTAGAGAGATGAAGAGGGTATACCAAAGGAAGAAGAAGAGTTTGGAGAATTGTGCAGAGGAAGGAGGTACAGGAGGAGAAAGACCGAGGCTGAGAAAAGCGAGTCGCACAGTGATCTAGATGGGGGAGGACCTTGCACAATAATCCAAATTGTGGAGATACCACATATAACAGGAGAGGAAGAGGATTTCCATTCCAGTCCCATAATAGAAGAGTCATTCAATATCCCATTTTTGTCACCACAGTCATAAATAACAGTTGAAGACTTATCAAAATCACTTATAGCTAGCAAGGGAGGACAAAGTAGTAGCAAACAGGGTAGTGTAATTAGTGCATAGAGTTAGATTCAACCAGCATCACCAAGATGAGGGACTACAAAAAGTAACATGGAAAGGGTAGACAACACCCTCAAATAGACTGATTTCCACAGAGTTGGGTCAAAGGACTGAGAACAACATCAATTTTTTTGCATGACAATTTGGGCTACTGAGAACATCCAGGATGAGGCTGTGAATATTGTGTAGGTGGAAACAACATTTTTATATTGTGAGTTGGTTTAGTACATGAAGTAGCATAGTAAGACGCCTATAGGACATGCCAGGACATTGGCAGAGACAATACAAGAATTTTTGAAAGAGTTTAAGAAGCCAAAGTCTGAGTTGCAGTACATTACAGAACTGGAGATTAAACAGGTGCATACTGAATCAATCTGGGATTTTGATCAAAGGTTCAAGGATCTAATGGATATACTGAATTTCTAGATTCCTTATCAACAACATCAAGAGTGGTTTATTGCAGGATTTCTACCACATATTTGTGGGCCCTTGATTCAACAGAACATTGTGTCGTAGCCCGAGGTTCTGGAAATTGAAATGAAATTTGAATCATCCCCTATAGGAGACAGTTGATGGATGGAATGGGTTCATACATAGTTAGATGCATTGGCAATTCAGTTAAAAGAACTTATAGAAAGGGAAGGGAAATGAGAATAGGTCTGGTGTACCAAGTGTAGGACCGAAGGCCATCACAAGGATGAATGCCCAACATTCATGCAATATTTTGTGACTAAAGCGCCAAATACATTACCAAGAGGGGGGTATTGTGAAATATGTAAGAAATGGGGACATCATCCAACTGAGTGTACATTATTGTATAATTATCATAGTAAATCAAGGAACTTGTTTTGCAATTTTCTCAAGTTAGTCAGACATGAAGAGAAGGACTGTATTGCATTCGATTTGATGAGGTAGCATACATCATATATGTACATGATTCATGAGGAGAATGTTGCAATATATGGAGGTGGTCCATGGTATAATAACTAGAGGGGATTTAATATAGGGAATAGAGGAAGTTTTGGTAGAGTTTGAGTGGCAGGATGAAGATGACCGATAATATGTTATAATTGTAATCAGTTGGGACATTTATCCCATGATTTCTCGAATCTATATACAACGTGCACATACTCTATAGAATTGGACCATTTGAAAGAATATTGTAATCAAATAGTTGTGAAATGACAAGCAAGAGGGAATCCAAACTAGAATCCAAGTCAGAATGTACATAAAATATCAGTGGAGAAATGCAACGAAGGGCCAAGAATAACATTTGTTACATGCGGAGGGGCTAGAACAGGGTCTAATGTGATGAATGGAGGGAAGAAAGATGAGAAATCGGTAAGTAATTCAACAGGGTCTATGCCAATGTTTGATCCTCAAAAAGAAAAGGAGACATATCATAGGGAAAGAAAAGAGCTTCTTGAATAGGATTGGGGTGCATCAACATCATCTTTGCCTCATGTCGAAGATTCTGCTACATTTTAATTTGTATAACATGACTGTTTGGATGGATGATTATGTTAACCCTAATATAGATGTTTCACTGAGTTGGAGAAGTATCATTTTGTGTGCATCAGAATCATAGGAAGTTCTAAATCATTGGTATCAGAGGATGCATGAAGTATCAACTAGATGATGTGCATGCATGACCCGATCCTTGCACTGGATTGGAACAAAGCTATGTGATCCACCTAGGTATGATGGATTGAATGATATAAGTTTTTTTCTAAATGAATTTGAGTTATAGGTACCCGAACAACAAAGGTTTTTAGTAAAATATGTTTTCCTAAAAGTGACTCCAGCCAGATGGTGAGTTGCACATAGTGAGGGGATGAAAAACTGGTCATAGTGTAGAAGGATAATGCATGCGATATTTGGTACTAAGATAGAAAATATTATGCAGAAGTATACAGGGGGGATTGATCCATCAAGTCACATTGAGAAGTGCAAAACCTTATGGATTTTAGTCCTGGAAACATAATGGACACACATATTTATACATACAATGGACACAGATATTTATACATACAATGGACACAATTCCGAAGAACTGGTATTTAGAATAGGAAATGCACAGAGAGATAAGAATATGGGAAAACTTGGTCTAGTGTTTCAAGGTCACATTTACATTTGAAAATGAATCGCCATTAATGGATGCAGTGTTAAAGGCTAATCAAACCAAAATATTTTTAGTAGAAGTTATGATGGAGGTGGTACCAGTCTGCAATGTGTACATAGCTTCGATGATTGTCCATGAGTTATTGGAGTGCTACAATGTTTCTAAGGAAGAAAATGATGAAGAAGATCCTAAGAATGTACAATTACTTGAAACAGAAGGAGAAAAAGCAGTAGAAGGGCCAAATATTGAGTCTGCCACATATACAAATCCCATAAAGACACAAAAGGTAAACATTGGGATGACAGAGAATCCAAAGTTTGCACAGATAGGGGATTACAAGAGTGATGAGACAATAGAGAATATTGCAGACTTACTATGTGAATATCATGACCTAATCCAAACTACATTCTCAGAGATGAAGGGGATAGTTGGGGATTTATGTGAGATGAATATTTTGTTGAAACCAGGTGCTAATTTAGTGCGATAGAGACCTTACAGGTTAAATATGAAGTACAAAGAGAAGGAAAAAGATGAAATAGATAGAATGTTGGATGCAGGGATCATTGAACCCATGGAGGAGTTAGAGTGGATCGATCCAATGGTCATTCAGGAAAATAATATAGGAGGAATCATGATTTCCATGGATATGAGGAAGTTGAATGATTCATGTTTACATGACCCATTTCCAACACCATTCATTGATGAGGTACTGGAGAATGTAGCAGGCAAAGGAATGTACTCTTTCATATATGGATTGTCGGGGTACCATCAGATAAAAATTATGCAAGAAGACCGATACAAAACTAATTTCATGAGAATGTGGGGAAGTTATTAGTATACAATAATTCACTTTGGAATGAATAATTCCCCTGTAGTGTTTTCCATAGTTGTAGTTGCAACGTCCAAGGAATTTATTCATAAGTTCCTTGAAGTGTACTTGGATGATTGGATTGTATTTAGTCTACTGAAGGATCACATAGAAGTACTCAGTATAATGTTGGATAGGTGTGGATAGTTCCATATTTTACTAAAATTGAATAAGTTTATTTTTTGTGCATCGTTTGGAATTTTGTTGGGTCATGTCGTCTACAAGAAGGGATTACTAGCCCATCCAACCAAGATTTCAGTAATTTTGTATTTATAACCACCTACATCAATCAGATAACTAAGGGAAAATATGGGTAACATAGGGTATTATAGGAAGTTTATAAAAGGATATGTGCAGATCACATCACCAATGGAAAATTTGTTGAAGAAGGAAGCAAAGTTATAATGTAATGAAGACTGTCAGAAGGGTTTGGATACCTTAAAGAAAAAACTAGTGACAATGTCGGTTATAATTTTTCTAAATTGGAACAAGGAGTTCCATATTCATGTAGATGCATCATCCATAGCTTTGGGTGAAGTAATATCTTAAGTAGAGGAGGCAGACATAGATCACCCAATTGCATTTGCTACTAGGAAGTTTTCCATAGTAGAGAATAATTACACCACTACAAAATGAGAAGGATTGGAATCAGTATATGCGCTACAAAAGTTCAGAAAATATTTATTTGGATCTCACTTTAATATGTACATAGACCATTCTGCTCTAAAATACTTAGTGAAGAAGACAATGTTGGGAGGGAGAATATGTATATGGCTATTGTTATTTTAGGAATACGACTTTGATGTTGTGGTGAAACCAGGGAAGTTGAATGTAGGACTAGATCATCTATCATGTATACTATCAGGAGAAGATGCATGCAATTTAGATGACAACTTACCAGATGCACAACTATTTGTATTCAAAATGGTGGATGATTACTTCTCGGACATCGTCCAATTTTTAAGTACAGGAATGGCTCCATCATACATGACAATGGAGTAGAAGAAACAATTGTTAGTTAAAGAATATAATTATCAATTGATTGTAGGAAATTTATACAAGTTGGGAGAATACAAAATATTAAGACGATGTATGTTGGAACATGAAATATCGATGATACTAGCAGAAGTGCATGAGAAGATTGCAGGAGGACATTATGCAGGGAAAGAGACTACACAAATGATTTTTTGTGCAGGGCTCCGGTGGCCCACACTTCAAAAATATGCTAAGGAATATTTCCAGTCATGTGATGTATGTAAAAGAGTGGGAAATCCATCCAGGAGGGATGAAATTCCTTTAAATGGCCCATAGGTTATGTTGCAAGAATTTCATAAATGGGCCATAGACTTTGTGGGGCCAATCAACCCACAAGAAAGAAGATAAAGGGAAATGTACATAATCAATATGATGAAGTATTAGACTAGATGGGAAGAAGCAACACCAACCACAAACTGCACCATAGATACTTCTGCGAGATTGTTGTTTGAGAATGTAGTCACACGATTTTGATGTCCACACATATTACTCAATGATCAAGGAACACACTTCCTAAATAAGGAAAATGCAACATTGACTAAGGAGTTTCAAATTCATCATCAGAAGAGTACCCCATATATTTCTTAGGCCAATGGGATAGTGGAAGCTGTCAATAAAATACTGGAGAATGCTTTGACAAAGATATGCAATGTAGGGAGAGATGATTGGGACTTAAGAGTTCTTGCATTTTATGGGCTTACATGACTACATGTAAAAAGTTAACAGGATATATACCTTTAAGGTTAGTCTATCGAAAATAAGTAGTGATTCCAATGGAGTTTATTTTACCTAGCACGTGCATTGAAAAAATCACTGATCTTCTAGACTCACACACAATAAAGGAGAGATTGTCAAAGTTGGTACAACTTGAGGAAGATCGGTTTTTCGCAGATTTCGTCAACATGTTGAGAAGGAAAGAAAGAAGGAATGACATGATCAACACATTAAAAAGAAGAAGTTCTAAGTGGGAGAATTAGTATTACTTTATGACAATAAGTTTATGCAAAATCTAGGGAATTTTTTAATGCATTGGTTAAGACCCTATGTGATTCCACATGTGACAAAGGTAGGTGTTGTGTAGTTGGAAACCCTGAATGGATAATTCATTGGAGGAATGGTGAATGGAAGTTGTTTGAAACTCTATAGAGATGGTTGACAATCTGCATAGTAATGTGGAATATGCTAGAACACATGTATCATAGCAATTGTACTATAGTAGGAAGGAAAAACACACAAAACATAGAAAAAGTAGAAGAAAGAAGAAAAACCAATAAAAAATGGATATAGAAAAAGAAAAATATTATAGAGTACCAAGGAATAAGAAATTGATTAGAAGGAACGATTATTTCACATCAAGATGGAAATGCGCCAATTGAGACAATAATACACAAAAGCTAAATATCATGAAGAAGAAAATGTTGAAGCGAGAATAATTGTGCAATATGGTGCTGGCAGGACCGTTAAAAGGCATTAAAAAAAGAAAACGATGGCTAGAAAGTGGTAGTGATAGGTCATAATGATGCCATATAATATTAAATGGTAAAATTCACCGAAAATTATGACAGATTGGTAGTACGAGGACAAAATCACACAAAGGATTTGGCAATAAAGTCACATTTATTTAACCATTCATCAACCACATTGGTGGATTGGACAAGTGAGTTAAGGCATGAAGATACATGGACAGTTGGAAAGAAGGCGCAAAAGAGGTTGAGAGTCACAAAGAGAGAATCATTGTTACTAAGAGTTTCATGCAAGATAGAGTGAGCCATAGCAAATTAGAGTGAACCAAAGTGACTTAGAGCCAAACTACACCTGCTCCAACACACACACAAAGAAGCTAAATAAACTTGTCACATGAAGCATTGGCACCATCAAAGGTCGAAGTGCCATCAATAATGGCACATAAGAAATCGAAATGACCATTAGTTTCACCAGAGGTCTAGGAAACACCTAGAGCTTTGTCTTAACAAGAAAGCTTCCACAAGGATTATATCCCACCAAGGAAATACAATGCACCGCAAGTCAAAGTACTAGGAGATGGGAAATAGTTGATGGAAACATTGTCAATCCCACCTATTGTAAGTAGTGAAGGGGACATTCTCGACAATTTTACCACCTTCAAAATTGTATACCAAGATATCATAGATAAGAAGAAGCTTCCTGAGCAGGCTAAGGAAAAACACTTGTGCACTAAGAGCATGTCGGGAACATGCGATATAGTGTTGGAAATGCAGGTGTGGGAAATAGGACTCAAGAAATCGGGAATATTGAACCTATTGGAGGTTCCACACTTTAGATGCAGCCTAGAAATCAATGATTATGTTAAGTTACTCCTTAGTTGCATCGATGGGGGTACACTATGACTTGACCCACCGGTGTCAATTGATACTACATTGATTGCGCAGATCAAATGGATACAGAAAGAAGGAGAGGATCTGACCACCTTGTTCAACAAACCAAGGGAGAGAGGCCTATCAAAATCCATGAAGGAGAAGTTTCACACCTTTAGGGGGAAAGGGGGATTGGATGTCATGAACATCAATGATGAGAATGTTTGGTTTGTGATGTAGGTATTGGCCTGCAAATTGTTGCATAAGTGTCACAAGGAAAAAGTATACGCCAGAGTGATCAGAACTACAAAAAAATGATTAGAAGGGGTCCAAATGAATTGGGCCACCTTATTGTTCAATACATTTTTGACAGACTGTATCAAGGCCCAGGAGAAGGGTACACAATTTCATTATGATTGGATTTTGATTTTGATTGCACTGGTAGGATGGAAGGAACCAGGTTGTTAACAACGTATGGGAAAAAATGTATAGGTAATATGGCCGTGAGGTATGCCAACTTATGGAATATGACAAACAAAAGGAGGCAATAGGACAATAATTTTACATTTTTTGTATAATTTGATAACACCGAGTATATAATAGAACATACACCATGCATCATAGCTAAGATAGTAGAAACCTACAAGGATATTTTGGAGTTCAAAGAAGGGATGAAACACATGTACATTCAAGAAAAGAAGGATCATGCGCACCAGTGGCTTCCAACCAAATAAAGGTTGACAACAAAGGATGTATGCTTGATTTCAAATGATTGAGATTATTGGTGGAAATCCATGATAGAAAAAATGAGACACCCGAAAGATGAATAAGAACAAGACAAGGTTGATGAAGAACTGGATGAGGGGCAGGGGAATGACTAGAACAATGGAGAGGGAAACACACCTGGCCCATCAACAACAAAGGAAAAAAAAAAATTCCCCATGGAAGGAGTGAAACAAAAGGATAAGGGGAAGGAGACAACAAGAGATGCATGGAAGAAGATCAAAGTGCATAAGACACCCCTAGTCTAGAAGGTGCAGGATCAGTTTGTGACACGACAACAAATTTTGAATATAGCTAGAAGAAAATTAGAGCACAGAGTGGGTGGAGAATCGAGCACAAGTTCGGTAAAGGAAGAACATATTGTTCATCCAGTCTTGATTGATCTAGAAGAGGGGCATCATATGTTACAAATAGGGACATATCCAATTGAGTTACCAATGCCCGAAGGAAAAGATGAAGAAAGTGAGCCACTTGAACATATTGGTATCATGGATTCCCATACACTTATTACAAATCTTGAAAATATGCATTTTTCATGAGATCAAGCTCTTAGGAGATGAAGCACACTGGGAACTGACCAAAGTAATAAATGAAATCACTTATTTGCATAAACAATATGACATTGTGCTCCAACAAAAGAGAGAATTTGAAGGCAGAGTGGAGGAAGCAATGGAAGACAAGAATGAGGACAAGGAAAGGTTAAGGAAAGATCTAAAGGAAAAGGACAAAGTTGATATTATGGTGCAGAAGACACAAGCATTCGTTTAGAATTTATACAAGGAAATTAGAGAAGTCTCGATAGTAGTAGGGGATACTATGAAAGAGAAGGTATTGAATATTGGAGAAGTAATCAAAGGATCCCGATCAAATATTTTTATTTTTTAAGTAAAAAAGGAAGTTCCTGCTATATTAATTGGAAAACATTGCAGTTGTACTTAGACTTTCATACGTTCCGCCCTTGAAGAGGAAACCAAAACGGTGTCATCCCTTGTTCAAAATAGACGGTTTTCCCTTAGTCCTGCCTGAAGGAAATCAGAACTGATGGGATTTCATTGTCTGAACTATGGCTATTGTCTTGCAGAAAATAACTGAAAACATGCACATAACTCTAAAACTTGAGACTGGAATCTTAATCAATACCATGGAAGTTACCCTATGGTGTCATAGGTGGCATCCCCATCCTCAACATTTTTCTTAGCTGGCATTACAAAAAATTTCTCACAATTTGGGCATCTCCGCCCTGTTGGCGTGTTGGAGAAGGCATCGTAGAGCATATCCAAATGTTGACCCATGAGGATGCCATGGTGCATTTGGTATGCCATATGGCACCACAGATCAAAAAACAATTCAAGGTGCTCCGGGTGGAAGAAAGGTGGTGGGACACACCACTCATTCTACATGGAAGAGATGGGAGATGGCGTGAATACCATGCCACCCTCCCTCATCATGTCTCCCTGATGCATTTCCTTGGCCTTGCTTGGAGCCACTTCTCTATGTTGTTCCATGGTTGCGTCCTTGTCGACATCCTCCCCCCATTCACCTTCCATACTATCGTCCAAGCTGTTACCAGCTACTAGGATTGTTTTCTAAGAGGCCACCTCTTCCGGTATCTCCTCCCCTATGAAACAGGTGGGGAATTCTTCATTTTCCTGTTCGTGACCTTGTTGTTTTGCAATGGCAGGAATGGGGGCCTCCTCTCAAAAATCACTTGGTGGGTTCCAATTGTAAGGCACCGTGAAGAGGAAATGCACTGGGGGCACCTGAAATGGCTCCTACGGGATAACTTCTTCAACATAGGCCATTGGCCCCACCGAGATAGATTCTTCAACATATGCCTTCGGAGGCATTCTGAGCATAATCCTTCTGCATGCGATTTGGTTCCTGGCCATGGAGAGTGCTTGTTCCATCCTTTGGAGCCTCCTCCATCAGGAAGCAAAGGCATACCAAGTGGTGCCACGATGTGGCTTCCCCCTTTCGCATGGCATCAAGGTGAGAAATCAGGTAGAAATTGTGCAGAGGATGGAGTATTAACTGCTGCAAAGCTCACCGTTGCAGAACTAGTGCGGGGTAAGGCTAAAATGGAGGAAAGCATGGCTCAAACGCAACAAAAGAGGGAGGGACGATGAGATGTCCAACTCCATTAAGTCCCCCTCGTAAATGAACTACATCACTGGATTTCTCATGTGAGGGGTGAGTCCTCTTTTAGGTGAGAGGAAATGGGAGCCAGTTCCTATCCTTAATGCTGAGGGGATGGGAGTCAGTTGGCCTCATTTATGGCCAGGCCTGGATCTACTCCAGGTGTCTCCTTTCGTCTGCGTGGCACCCCATCTGGGGGTAGTAAGTCGATGTTGGTGAGGTCTTGGAAATGTTTCGAGAGATCATTGTAGGTGGAAGTTTGAGCCTTCCAGTAAGTATGTTCCATATCGGTGTTGATCCCTTCATTTGCTACGTAGTATGCTACTTTGTTTGCTTCCCTCCTGACGTGAGAAGGGATAATGATAAGTTTGGGACAGAGGAGTGATCCAAAGTCTTCCAGAATTCCCGAGAGACACCAGCTGGGCGAGATTTATGAAGAATGTTCACCATGGATAATTTTGGTTATGAGCTAAATGATAATCTAAGAGTCCCCCTCCATGATGAATGTTTGGTAATGATTATCAACTGCTACCTTAAGGTCTCTTAGTAGACTTAGAATTTTAGCTGCATTGTTTGTATTGTCACAAAGGAAGCCTGCCACGAGGTGAATGATCTTGCCATTTGAGTTTCTCATAATTGTCCCATAACCCATTGGTCCTGGGTTTCCTTTTGAGGTGCCATCAAAATTGATCTTTATGAAGACCGTTGGAGGCGGGGACCAAGTGCTTGGGATACAAGTAGGGAGTCTGACTGTAGTCATGGTGGCCTAATTATGCATGCTAAGATTCCAATTTTGAAATATTCCCCTCTCCTCTGAATTTCATATCAGGTCTTCAGGGGTCCATGACTTACTTTTGATTGTTTCACGAATAAATGTCACTATTCTTTTCCAAAATAAGGCAAGAGGAGAAGATTTTGAGTGGAAAATCCTTTTTTTTCTTTCCTTCCAGACCTGCCAAAGAGTGAAGCCTGGGAGAAGCTACCAAATACGCTCAAGAATTGGATTGTGAAAATAGATCAAGTCCTAGTTATCTAAGGTATCCCTGACACTGTTTTTATTTCGGTTAGAGAAACAAATTATTTGGGATCCTCGGTCCCAAATCCACTAGTTGTAGTGACATCTATTGAGAAGGTGTTCCATTGTCTCCTCTTGTTGTTGGCAGAGGGTGCAGATTGAAGGGCCTATAAAGCCCCTTTTTCCGAGGTTGTCCCATGTGAGGATGCGGTTTTCTACAGTGAGCTAGAGAAATATTGAAACTTTGGGCTAGAGGGCGGAGTTCCAAATTCTTTTCCAGATGCTCTCCTTAGCATGATGCTTGTTGTTCCCCTATATATGGTAAGCTTCCTTGACTTAGAAGTTACCTATTGTAGAGTACCCCCATATAAGAATGTTTGGACCTTCCCAAATTGTGATTTTCCTGTGGCTTGTGCAGGCTTGCCAGGCCTGGAGATCCACCTCCCCTGAGAGCTAAAGTTCCTCATTTTCTATCCTCCATTGCTGCCAGGTCATGTTCCTTTCCATTGTTCTCCATAAATATTTGACGCATTGGAAGGCTTCCTATTGTATTGCATTCCTAAGGGGGCTAAGTGATTCGAGATTGAATAGGGGTGTTTGTTGTTTCCAGGAGTCCTTCTAGAATAGTGCACCTTCCCCGATCCTAATTTCTTAGAAGGCATGCTTCTGGACTAGAAGGTGATTTTTCCAGGCCATGTTCCATATGTTGGAGCCCTTGATTTGGTCATTGAATTGGATTAACTGATCAACTCAGGTGGTCGGGGCATACTTTTGTTTCTAGAGTTTTTCCCATAGTTCATTGGGATGTTTGAGCCATCGCCACCAAATTTTGGCTCCCATGACTTGATTTAGCTTTCCAAGGTCGTGAAGACCTAGGCCACCTAGATTTTTGGGTTTGTGAAGCTTCTCCCAGCTTACCCAAGCCCATTTTTTGTTAGGAGTATGTCCATGCCATAAGAAGTTTTGTTGGAGGCCTCTGATTTCTCTGATAACCAATTTAGGCGCTGCCATGGGCAGTGAAGAGGTAGGTAGGCAGGGCTTGCAGGACAGCCCTAAGGAGCACTATTCGAGCCACAATGTTTAGAGGTCTGAAGGTCCAGTTAGTGAGCTTGTGGGAGATGGATAGGAGCAGGCTATCCCAAGAAATAGAGTGCGTTGGCTCTCCCATGATGGGGATGCCTAGGTAGTTGGATGAAAGAGAGCTCTTGGGTATGCCAAGGAGGTGGGAAAAATTATTTTGGACAATGATCGATGTATTAAAGAAGTAGAGCTTTGATTTTTCAAGGTTAAGAGCCATACTTGAAGCTTCCACAAGGTCGAAAAGAATGGAGTTGATCTTTTTGGCTTCGCGCACCGTGGGGGTGTTCATAAGCAGGGTGTCATCGACAAACTGGTTGTGCAAAGATGAAGGTTGGAGATTGTAGAGGGGAAGGCCAAGAAGGGATCCTTCCAAGATCATCGCCTTGATGTAACGTCCTAGTATTCCTCCATCATGAAAAAGAGGAAGGGAGAGAGAGGGTCTCCTTGTCTGATGCCTCTAGTGGGGGAGAAGGGTTGGGATGGGACTCCATTGAACAAAATTGAGAAAAGGGGTGAAGAGGTGATCTTGAAGATCCAATTCACCCAAATTTTATCAAATCCAAAGGCTTCGAGCATGGAGCAAAGCTATTGCCAACTTAGTCTATTGAAATCTTTTGAAAGGTCGATTTTGATGAGCATACCTGGAGTTTTGGTCATCTTTAGTGAGTGGATCACCTCGTGATCTAGGATGACACTGTCCATGATCTAACGCCCTTCCACATAGCTATCTTGTTATTTGGAGATGACAAAGGGGAGGATTGGCTTTAAGCGTGTGGCTATTATCTTAGTGATTATTTTGTAGATGAAGTTACAAAGGGAAATTGGCCTGAACTGCTTTGGATGAGTGACTCTCTCCTCTTTTGGGATGAGGGTGAGAAAGGTGGGATTGAGGGCCAAGAGTACCTAGTCCAAGGTTCTATATTCCTCCACAACCTACCAGACTTCTTCCCTTATTAAGTCCCAACAATGATGTAATAAGTTTTTGGTGAAGCCATCGGGCCTTGGTGATTTCCCTGAGGGCATTACCTTGAATGCATGGTCCACCTCTTCTTGGGTAATGGGTCTCATTAATGCCTCATTCTTCTCTTGAGTAACCAATGAGGATATATGCATGGTTATTTTATGTATTGTGTCCTCCCTATTCTCGTTGGTTTATGTGAGAAGTTCTTTGTCGTAGGTGTTTAGCTCCTCGGCTATAAGGTTGTGTTCTCTTATAGGATTTCCTTGAGCATCCTCCATTTGGGTTATCCGATTGATGTATCTGCGGTGCACTAGAGTGCGGTGGAGGAACTTTGTTTTCCTCTTGCCCTCTTTGATCCATTGTACTCTGGATTTGGGGCGCCACAAAATTTCTTCTTACTTTTTCCAGTCGAATAATTCCACTTGGAGTTCCTCCTCTTCTTTCATTAGAGTTGGGGACCTGAATCCAAATATGAAAATTTGTTGTAGGGCTGCCAGCCTACGTTCAATTTCCTACATGCATTGGAATATGTTTCCAAAGGTAGTTTTGTTCTAGAGATTTAGGTGTTGATTGAAGTTTTTAAGGCACTGTTGGAATCTGTACATGCAGGTCCCATGATCTATTTTTGCCTCGTCCCACCAGTTCTTTGCGAGTTGATGGAAATCAAGGTGAGAAAGCCATAATTTCTCAAAGCAAAAGGGTTTGGGCTTGGGGGTGTCCCCTGTGTCTAGACATAAAGAAATGGGTCAGTGATCTGAGCCTGCTTTTGGTAGGATATTGGCTTCCATGGTAGAATCCTCCTCTAAATTGGCTTCCTTTATAAGGAAGTGGTCTAGACGACAAGCGAATTGTTGGTGACCCATTATACGATTGGACCAGGTAAATATGCCATTTCGGGTTTCAATATCAACTAGGTTTAACTGATCAATAAGTGATTTGAAATTACCACTGTCTTGCTCCATCCTCTTGATTCCTCTAGTTTTCGCCTCCAGTGTCAGGATCATATTGAAGTCACCTCCCAGGACCCAGTTGGGCATGTTAAAGAGCATATTGATGTGATCAATTCGTTCCAGGAAGATTTATTTGTCGTGTGGTCTTTGCGGCCCATAGACATTAGTGATGGCTCCTTCCTTGGTTGGCCTTGTGACCATAAAATGAGTCATGAGCATGCCTATGGTGGATAAGGGCTGACTTAGTGTGACAATGTTACAGTTCCATAGGATGGATAGTCCTCTAGAAGCACCCATGGAGTCAGAGTGAATGAAGTCGCATCCACACCAGCTTCGGTGAAAGATGGTTTCAACTTCTCTTCCAGCACATTTAGTTTTCTGCAGAAGGAGGATATCTCAGTTTTCTGCCCTAATGCAGTCTCAGAGGATCCTCTGTTTGGATCTTCCATTGAGTCCTCTTATATTCCAGGTGAGGATATTCATCATGAGGAATGGGGAGGTGGGTGGAGCTATCCCTCTGAGAGCCTTTAGATCTATCCTAAGTTGAGCATGAGATTTCCTGCTTCTTTTATTAGTTGTTGGGTTGATTTGCATCGCCTCCTTTTGTTTTCGCATGGTGCATGCTTTGAGTCTATGCTTGGATCTGAGGCTATGCCCAATCAGGATATTATCTAGCTGTGGTGTTGATGAATACTTTGTAGACTTTTCGGAGTTGTTCAACAGGGATGGTTTGCAGATCCTTGCGATTAAGTTCTTCTTCGAGTTTTTCTAGATCTATGTCCTCTATATCTTGGTCATTTAGCTACATCTGGATGTCCCCATTGGTCCCAGGTTTGTGCCCTGGGGTAGCCTCTTGGTTCTGTGTGGGGGAAGGATCGGCCCAGCCTTTTCCTTTCTCTTGATTTTTTTTTTTGTGTGGGTCTTGGATCTCCTTGTCTTCCGACAACTGGTTTAGAATGTCATAAGCATTTTTGGTAGAGATCTTTGGACCAGTGCCAGGATTCTATTTCCTTGGTAGGTTTTTCTTTCGGCTTGTAACTGTGGTGAATCCATCTTTTTGCTTAGATTATTGAGATTTAGGGCCTTGGGCATTAAGGGGGCAATCTCTGAAGAGATGGCCATGCTCATGGCATTTTCTGCAATGAAAGGGTATGTGTTCATAGTCTATTGTTTGGATCCAATCCTCATCTTGGTATTCTAGGATAACATATCCGAGTAGAGCTCTTGAGATGTCCATGTAAACACATATTCATGAATAGGAGGTGTATATTATTTTCTTTGTAGCTTTTGATTATTTGACATATCTCCCCGTTGTATTCCCTATTCCCATGAGTATCTCTTCTGGCCATCATTCTTGGGGTAGGGAGTATAGTCTGATCCACACTGGAGCCATTGTGAAGTCCTCCTTTTCTAGGCTAAAGTGGTCTGTCCTAAACCATAGGAATAACCTAGCTGATTTGTAGAAATATGGCCCATTATCAAATATCCCATCCTTATCTTCTAGGTTGTAGAGGATGATCATGAATAAAACTTTGGAGCTTAGTTGAACCTCATAGTCTCCTTTAGGGTTCCACAAGTGCTTGATCCATTGTGTCAGGTCCCGCTCCAAGGTCCAGAGCCCTAGGAACTTGTCGATTAGGGCATGTTCCATCATAAACTGGGTATGCTCACTAACCTTGGTCGGGCCGATCAGGTATCGAGGAGGTTTTTTTTACTATGGAATGCATTTTCCAAGTTCCCATCCACGAGGTTCTTTTGGATGGGATAAGCTTGGTTCCACATCCATTTCTTTTTCAAGTCCCCATTCTTTGGAGAGGATCTTCTCTCATAGATGAAGTGATGGCTCAAAGGTAGGTCGCTTGTCTCTTGTCTTGGCCCTACCATTCGAGGTAACGTTGTTGCACGAGGGGGTTCCCCCCCCCCTCCTCCAGACTCATCGCTTCTTCTCAGTCTACAGTGTCTGACCGTACCCGTGTGGTACAGATGGTAGGCTCTACATCAGGTAAGTCAGTGCATGCAGTGATTACAGAAGAGGCGTTGCAGAGCTCTAGGGTTCCAAAAATATCCCATGTGCAATTTTTCCCACCTTATGCAATCTTACATAGAGGGCCTTTTTCCATTTCCCTATGCAGACTTGAAGTCCCTTTCTGAAAATCCTAGAAATAAAAACATGATGCTTCCAATCGAATATTAATAACTTACTGTTGCAAAATACGCTGGGAACATCACTGGAGGTATGAGAAATATGAGAAAGAATGACGATGGCAGTCATATCCAACATTAAGAAAGTGGAGGAAGAATACATGAAAGTATGCGAGGAAGGCACGAAAATATGGATGGATTTGGTAGAATATCTAGAGATGAAGGCCATGGAGGCCAAATTAAGGGAAGCATAGGAAAAGGACCATAAATCATCAGAGACTATAAACACCCTTCCACCAACATAATGGATGATGACCATTTTGGCACAGAGGCAGTCTTATGTGGAAGTGGAATAGAGGAGGGATTCATATAAGATCCTTTAGTAGTTCTTAGGACCATTTTAGGAAGAAGCATTGAGGGTGATAGGCGAACTGGCCATTACAAAGGGAAAGGTGAAACAAGTAGCACTTGAAATAGAGGACAAGTTTACATCCTTGATTAGGAAATATGTTTCCTAGATTGTTGAAATATAAGAAACAATAATCATGGAAGTTGAGGTAGCTAAGGAATCCTCTCAAAATTTTATCGAAGCATCGAGGAGTAGGAAACAGACCTAAGAGGCTCGTTGTAAGGTAGCTAGAGAGGTAGTGGGGGGGCCAGAGGGCCCATAGTGATAATAGTGGAGGTCATTCAATGTAAGGTGGACTAGGTCCACTATATTATTAAATAAGGCCCACTGTGGTAGTTAGATATAATAAATGTAAGAGGACTTCTTAGAAGGTTCTACTTCTAGAAGATTCCTCCTCTAGAATGTTCTTAGGTGATGGTAGCACTATATAAAGGGGTTCAAGCAATGTAATGAGATATGAAGAGAATTATTTTATTTGGAGCTGAAGCTCATTAGGAGGTTTCCCCCTCGAAGAGGCAAGTGAATAGGAGAGGATCCCTTCCATAATATGATCCATTGTATGGTGTTGCCCTACCTCAAGGGTTTTGATATAATAAAGTTGTGGTTTTATATATGGTTTCATATATCTTGTGTGATGATTGTATTCATATATCTTTGGATCTATTGTCATATTTTGTATTCAGATATTTGGTTCTTAACAAGTGGTATCAGAGAACTTTCCTTGGGCAGACATTGTGGGCAAATATTTTTTATTTTTGCAGATTTTTTTTTCCGAGCAGAAAAAAGAGGGCCGCGACATTATTGAAGTTTTTGATATATTTCTATGCAAAATTTGTAGAAAAGGGTTGTATATATGAGTTCCTCTCAGAAAAACACCCAATTTAAAAAACAAAATCGTCTGAAACGAAGTCCGGGAAGTCAAGATATTGAAGTTTTAAAATCTGCAATTTTCAGGGTTTTTTCCGCGGATGGCGGCGCGATTTGTTTTTGTAGCAGTTGGAGGCTGAATTTTCTCAAACAAATTACAGATCTGAGTTCCTCTCACAATTTCACCCAATTTAAAAAAAAAATCAACTGAAACGGAGTCCGGGAAGTGAAGTTATGAGCATTTTAACTTCAGCAGTTTTTTAAGGTTTTTTCAGAAAAAACCACGATTTTATGTTTTAACTTATTGTTCTATTTTTTTGGAGTTTTTTCATGATGGCTGCAGGACCGAATCATTCATAGGGTGCTCAGATGGATATTTCTTCTCAAAACCTGAAAGAAATTCTTGAATCATTCAAAGTCCAATTGTTTCACACATTGGATGCATTTGCACATGGCCTCACAGACAACCTCACAAATAGTCTCACAGATGGCCTCAATGATAATTTTCGTAGTATTCAAGATTCATTGAATAACATGGAGGAGATATTTCTTATGGATAGCCTCAGGGATGAATATAATCAAGAAATATATGCTTGGTATGATTTTGAGGCAGATTGTGATGATTGGTATATGGATAGTTGGCATTTCTGGGATGACAACCACTTTCATATTTTATTTGATGACTCTACTCCACCTTCTAT
>ML783100.1:575183-593428 GCA_009831015.1 Picea engelmannii
AAACAAGACATAAAAGAAAATCATAACAATCTTCTGATGATAAATCTCTGCAATAAGGGAAACCTATTATGCAGAAAAACTTATATGTAACAATTCAATTTATGAAGAAGACAAAGCTATCATTCACAAAATGAACTAACAATTGTTATGTCTTTTATCGATTTGGAAGAAACAAGATATAGATAACAGTAATAAAATTATATCATTTGAATTTGATTTAGATAGCTAAAGTAATCGTAAACCATAAACAAAGTGATATACAAAACTTGAAACACAATGTTGATATATTGAAAAACAAAAGCTATGACAAAACATCAATTCTGCTCCAGTCTGTATCAGAATTCTATATCCTTATTCTCCCACAACTGAGGATGATCATTATTACAAAAACCATAGGTTTATATAGGTTTCTCACAAGGTAAAACATCCTTGTGAATAATAGAAAATTGTTTTACATAATCTAGGGAAAATCTCAAAATCACCTAAACTAAGGAAATAAAATGCAAGTAGAATCTGTAAAACATCCCCTAACTGCTCATCATATCTATTGCCAATTCAAATTTTCCTGCAATAGAACACAAAGATCAGATTAGAAGGATATTCTATTAAGAAAACAATAAAAAATTGACTCCACAGACTTAGCTACAGAATCATCTGATTCCGTAGCTAGTCTAAAATAACATATGGAATCAGATAGCAATCAAATAAAATCTTAAAAGAAATCAAATCCAATTTAATTTTATTTTCATCATCAAAATGAATTACTAATAATTCAAGTGAAATTATCATTTATATTAAACCAAATCAAAATAAATGTAATCGAAACAGAGTAAGGAATGATCTGTTTTTAGTCATCATAAAACATGGTCAAACCTTAACATACCTGTTTTGAATTAAACGAATTTAAACAGTGAATCGAATCAAATGAGATACGATGTAATCGTACTTAAAACAACCATAATCAAACAGGATAGTAACCATATCAACTAAGATTTGCCACAACCTAACTATAATCGATATCATTTGAACAACAAATATATGTCACAGCTGTAGCAATATTTCATGTCGTTTCAATCAACGGGCTGTAGAAATTAAGCACAAGATTCATTATGTTGTGATCACATATGAGAAGGTTGTTACGATATACATCAAAACAAAACATGACCAAAACCACCATAGATTTCATTTGCTGGGTGTGACATAGTCAAGATCGAACAACAGTAATGATAACCATAAGTTGGGCGATAATCACATAAAATCGGGTCCGAGCCAATTATGATCATTTTGTTTTACAAATTCATTCGTAACTGAAAATATGTTGTCATTCTAATTCACAAAAAGAACAGGGTTGACCAGCCATAACGAATTGACTGGCTGGAAGTTGGATAATTGTTACGATTTGTATCAATTCAAAAATCCCTTTTTAAACAAAATTGACACCATATCCAGACTGGTCAAAGCGATATAAAATTGCAACAGATAACCATGTGTCTCATAACCGATTCAGATCACAACATAAATCGTGCCTTAAGGTTTGAAATGTAAAACAGCTTGCCCAAAATAGATGCAACAGAACGTTCAATCTCAACTAATTTAAAACAATCAAATCCATTATATGATTAATAGAATCAAGACCAAATCCTATAACAAAATTTGATTTACCAAAACAAGTTATGTACAGCAATGCATGTTTATGTAACAGAGCAGATCGATGATGTATACAGAGTTTATGAATGTGCCATATAAATGAGTGAAAGTTATACCAACGAAGTTGCTGAGGCTATGCCAATTTCGAATTGACAATTGTCGTGGCTGACTCGACATTCTTGAATAGAATTGAACCAGTTGTGCGTTGCTTCTTGTCAGAGGGTTCCACCTTTTCCTTATGATCAGTGAGCTTCGCCACTTGGTTTTCCAAATCATAGATTCTGGATTGCAACATCGGCACATCCAAGTAGTATATTTCCAACCATAACCCATACTGATCGCAAGGTGGGATAGCAGGTTGAGCAGTCGAGGGTTTTGATGATTCACCGAGGGCTCTTCGAGGTAGTTCAATACCAGGAAAATTAGGATCATCCCACAGACAGGGTGGCAAATTCTTAACAAAGTCGTGAGGAGGTTTGTCACACAAGCCTTCCAAGTAAGGATACTCATCGGAGAGAAAACGTTCAATTTCTGAATCAAAGTCTTCGCTGACCACGATGGGATCTGATTTGGCAGGGGGTTTGGGTTTATTTCTCGCCATGCGAGAGATTAACCTAGCATTTTTCTTGCCTTTAGAATTAGCACCAATTTTAGCTTTAGGCTTTTTGATTGCGGGTTTATCAATTTCAACCTGTTTAGTCACATCCGTAGGCAAATTCGTAGGTGGGTCGGGTAGAGGTTTGGGTAGCAAAACGCTGTAAGGCACAGGGGGAATAGGCTGTGTTCTGGTTATCATAGGTTTATCCACCTGCAGAGGGTTTGATTCTTCAAAGCCATTACGACTGAGAAAATAAGCCCAACAATCACGACGTAACCCCAACTCATAAACCATAATCATTTTAATCAACCCCAAATGGAAGAGGCTGGTATTGGCCTGGCTATCCTTGTACCTTTTAGCCATCTTGAACAAACTTCTATGCAGGTAGTGAGGCATACTAAGTTCAAAACCCATAAAAACCATCAATAGACGAAGGTGAAACAAGAAAATGAACCCGTACCTGCCCTCACAAGTAATGAATTGCTTGATTATCATTAGGAGATCATACCAGCGTGGTTTCAACATTTTTGCAGGCAAGCCTTTGTCGCAGGAGTTCACCATTCGAGACTGGAATAACAATGTCCACGGGACATCATCCACCTTGCAACTTTTGGACCACTTCTGTCCAGTAACAGGTAGGCTAGTTGCCGAGCTAAGGAACTGTTCATTAATTTCAAGTTGGACATCTCCAATTTTGGCTCGGCAGCCATCGAATGATAACGCAAATTGTCGAGCCATGATAGGGTTGTAACCATCGAACTTCTTTATAAACGGGATCCACCCAAACTTTTCCAGGTTTCTATAAGCGCCATTAAACATCAGCAATGCTTGGCACCCGTTGGGCTCGGCCCTTACGACAGGAGCCATGGATTCTGTGCATGATAGGGTTTGGTTTGAACAATACCATACGCATGAGTAAAAACGATTGGGCTTAACAGTTGCAAGTGCTCAAAGGGGAATGAATCAATGTAATGCGTGCAAGGGTGGTGGGATTACCACCACCATGCAGTGTATTAATGGCTAGGTACAGTGCTTTCCCATCAGCAATCAACACATTAATCGGCCAACCCAAATCGGTGTACAACCATATCAACGTGCCATCGATCAAACGTAAAACAAATACCATATGTTAATTTCATGCGCCAAGTGTATAGTTCGATCCAACATGACATCTAAAGGTTTTACCAACACAACAAGTGTAAAACATTGCCACTCCAATATGAAACCAAATTGATACATGACCCATGCGTTTTTTAGCATAATCAAAGTGTAAAAACATTGCAACCAATGACCTTATGAAAACGATAAGTTAAGAGCTCAAAACAATAAGAATCGTATCATATATAAAACCAAAATCAACCATGACCCTTATGAAATCAAATATAACTCATAACTTAACATTTTCAATACTTTACCAAAGAAATCAAGTTGCGCAATCAAAGTGAATGGATATAGTTTGAAAGTCATTCGTAGTCATACAATAAACCAATGGTAAAGTGTCTTTCAGAAAAAGACTATGACAACCCAAACAACAATGGAGGAGTTTTCACACTTTCAGTTGTGAAAACTGAATCGAAATCAAATTGCAATTGTCGCAAGAAATGAAACAAATGTCTAGTTGAAAAATGCGGCAATGACTTGTCGATTTAGAAAACAATTAGGTGTAGGCAGCTTTTTAGGGTAATAAAAAAATGAATTGGCTGCCAACAGGATACAAGTAGGTTGTCTGACTGTAGTCATGGTGGCCTAATTATGCATGCTAAGATTCCAATTTTGAAATATTCCCCTCTCCTCTGGATTTCATATCAGGTCTTCAGGGGTCCATGACTTACTTTTGATTGTTTCACGAATAAATGTCACTATTCTTTCCCAAACTAAGGCAAGAGGAGAAGCTTTTGAGTGGAAAATCCTTTTGTTTCTTTCCTTCCAGACCTGCCAAAGAGTGAAGCCTGGGAGAAGCTGCCAAATACGCTCAAGAATTGGATTGTGGAAATAGATCAAGTCCTAGTTATCTAAGGTATTCCTGACACTGTTTTTATTTCGATTAGAGCAACACATTGTTCGGGATCCTCGGTCCCAAATCCACTAGTTGTAGTGACATCTATTGAGAAGGTGTTCCATTGTCTCCTCTTGTTGTTGGCAGAGGGTGCAGATTGAAGGGCCTATAAAGCCCCTTTTTCCGAGGTTGTCCCAAGTGAGGATGCGGTTTTCTACAGTGATCCAGAGAAATATTGAAACTTTGGGATAGAGGGCGGAGTTCCAAATTATTTTCCAGATGCTCTCCTTAGCATGATGCTGGTAGTTCCCCTATATATGGTAAGCTTCCTTGACTTAGAAGTTACCTATTGTAGAGTACCCCCATATAAGAATGTTTGGACCTTCCCAAATTGTGATTTTCCTGTTTCTTGTGCAAGCTTTCCAGGCCTAGAGATCCACCTCCCCTGAGAGCTAAAGTTCCTCATTTTCTGTCCTCCATTGCTGCCAGGTCATGTTCCTTTCCATTGTTCTCCATAGATATTTGACCCATTGGAAGGCTTCCTATTATATTGCATTCCTAAGGGGGATAAGTGCTTCCAGATTGACTAGGGGTGTTTGTTGTTTCCATGAGTCCTTCTAGAATAGTGCACCTTCCCCGATCTTGATTTCTCAGAAGGCATGCTTCTGGACTAGAAGGTGATTTTTCTAGGCCATGTTCTAGATGTTGGAGCCCTTGATTTGGTCATTGAATTGGATTAAATGATCAACTCAGGTGGTTGGGGCATACTTTTGTTTCTAGATTTTTTCCCATAGTTCAGTGGGATGCTTGAGCCATCGCCACCAACTTTTGGCTCCCATGACTTGATTTAGCTTTCTAAGGTCATGAAGACCTAGGCCACCTAGATTTTTGGGTTTGTGAAGCTTCTCCTAGCTTACCAAAGCCCATTTTTTGTTAGGAGTATGTCCATGCCATAAGAAGTTTTGTTGGAGGCCTCTGATTTCTCTAATAACCAATTTGGGCACTGCCATGGGCAGTGTAGAGGTAGGTAGGCATGGCTTGCAGGACTGCCTTAAGGAGCACTAGTCGAGCCGAAATGTTTAGAGGTCTGAAGGTCCAGTTAGTGAGCTTGTGGGAGATGGATAGGAGCAGGATATCCCAAGAAATAGAGTGCGTTGGCTCTCCCGTGATGGGGATGCCTAGGTAGTTGGACGAAAGGGAGCTCTTGGGTATGCCAAGGAGGTGGGAAAAATTATTTTGGACAATGATCGATGTATTAAAGAAGTAGAGCTTTGATTTTTCAAGGTTAAGAGCCATACTTGAAGCTTCCACAAAGTCGAAAAGAATGGAGTTGATCTTGTTGGCTTCGCGCACCGTGGGGGTGTTCATAAGTAGGGTGTCATCGACAAACTGGTTGTGCAAAGATGAAGGTTGGAGATTGTATAGGGGAAGGCCAAGAAGGGATCCTTCCAAGATCGTTGCCTTGATGTAACGTCCTAGTAATCCACCATCAGGACAAAGAGGAAGGGAGAGAGAGGGTCTCCTTGTCTGATGCCTCTAGTGGGGGAGAAGGGTTGGGATGGGACTCCATTGAACAAAATTGAGAAAAGGGGTGAAGAGGTGATCTTGAAGATCCAATTCACCCAAATTTTATCAAATCCAAAGGCTTCGAGCATGGAGCGAAGCTATTGCCAACTTAGTCTATCGAAATCTTTTGAAAGGTCGATTTTGATGAGCATACCTGGAGTTTTGGTCATCTTTAGTGAGTGTATCACTTCGTGATCCAGGATGACACTGTCCATGATATAACGCCCTTCCACATAGCTATCTTGTTATTTGGAGATGACAAAGGGGAGGATTGGCTTTAAGCATGTGACTATTAGCTTAGTGATTATTTTGTAGATGAAGTTACAAAGGGAAATTGGCATGAACTGCTTTGGATGAGTGACTCTCTCCTCTTTTGGGATGAGGGTGAGAAAGGTGGCATTGAGGGCCAAGAGTACCTGGTCCAAGGTTCTATATTCCTCCACAACCTACCAGACTTCTTCCCTTATTAAGTCCCAACAATATTGTAATAAGTTTTTGGTGAAGCCATCGGGCCTTGGTGATTTCCCTAAGGGCATTACCTTGAATGTATGGTCCACCTCTTCTTGGGTAATGGGTCTCATTAATGCCTCATTCTTCTCTTGAGTAACCAATGAGGATATATGCATGGTTATTTTATGTATTGTGTCCTCCCTATTCTCATTGGTTTCTGTGAGAAGTTCTTTGTAGTAGGTGTTTAGCTCCTCGGCTATAAGGTTGTGTTCTCGTATAGGATTTCCTTGAGCATCCTCCATTTGGGTTATCCGATTGATGTATCTGCGGTGCACCAGAGTGCGGTGGAGGAAATTTGTTTTCCTCTTGCCCTCTTTGATCCATTGTACTCTGGATTTCGGGCGCCACAAAATTTTTTCTTACTTTTTCCAGTCGACTAATTCCACTTGGAGTTCCTCCTCTTCTTTCATTAGAGTTGGGGACCTGAATCCAAAGATGAAAATTTGTTGTAGGGCTGCCAGTCTATGTTCAATTTCCTACATGCATTGGAATATGTTTCCAAAGGTAGTTTTGTTCTAGAGATTTAGGTGTTGATTGAAGTTTTTAAGGCACTGTTGGAATCTGTACATGCAGGTCCCATGATCTATTTTTTCCTCGTCCCACCAGTTCTTTGCGAGTTGATGGAAATCAAGGTGAGAAAGCCATAATTTCTCAAAGCAGAAGGGTTTGGGCTTGGGGGTGTCCCCTGTGTCTAGACATAAAGAAATGGGTCAGTGATCTGAGCACGCTTTTGGTAGGATATTGGCTTCCATGGTAGAATCCTCCTCTAAATTGGCTTCCTTTATAAGGAAGTGGTCTAGATGACAAGCGAATTGTTGGTGACCCATTATATGATTGGACCAGGTAAATATCCCATTTCGGGTTTCAATATCAACTAGGTTTAACTAATCAATAAGTGATTTAAAATTACCACTGTCTTGCTCCATCCTCTTGATTCCTCTGGTTTTCTCCTCCACTGTCAGGATCATATTGAAGTCACCTCCCAGGACCCAGTTGGGCATGTTAAAGAGCATATTGATTTGATCAATTCATTCCAGGAAGATTTATTTGTCGTGTGGTCTTTGTGGCCCATAGACATTAGTGATGGCTCCTTCCTTGGTTGGCCTTGTGACCATAAAATGAGTCGTGAGCATGCCTATGGTGGATAAGGGCTGACTTAGTGTGACAATGTTACAGTTCCATAGGATGGATAGTCCTCTAGAAGAACCCATGGAGTTAGAGTGAATGAAGTCGCATCCACACCAGCTTCAGTGAAAGATGGTTTCAGCTTCTCTTCCAGCACATTTAGTTTTCTGTAGCAGGAGGATATCTCAGTTTTCTGCCCTAATGAAGTCTGAGAGGATCCTCTGTTTGGATCTTCCTCTGAGTCCTATTATATTCCAGGTGAGTATATTCATCATGAGGAATGGGGAGGTGGGTGGAGCTATCCCTCTGAGAGCCTTTAGATCTATCCTAAGTTGAACATGAGATTTCCTACTTCTTTTATTAGTTGTTGGGTTGATTTGCGTCCCGTCCTTTTGTTTTCCCATGGTGCATGCTTTGAGTCTATGCTTGGATATGGGCTATGCCCAATCAGGGTATTATCTAGTTGTGGTGTTGATGAATACTTTGTAGACTTTTCGGAGTTGTTCTATGGGATGGTTTGCAGATCCTTGCGATTAAGTTCTTCTTCGAGTTTTTCTACATCTATGTCCTCTATATCTTGGTCATTTAGCTACATCTGGATGTCCCCATTGGTCCCGGGTTTGTGCCCTGGGGTAGCCTCTTGGTTCTGTGTGGGGGAAGGATCGGCCCAACCTTTTCCTTTCTCTTGATTTTTTTCTTTGTGTGGGTCTTGGATCTTCTCGTCTTCCGACAACTGGTTTAGAATGTCATAAGCATTTTTGGTAAGGATCTTTGGACCAGTGCCAGGATTCTATTTCCTTGGTAGGTTTTTATTTCAGCTTGTAACTGTGGTGAATCCATCTTTTTTCTTAGATTCTTGAGATTTAGGGCCTTGGGCATTAAGGGGGCAATCTCTGAAGAGATGGCCATGCTCATGGCATTTTCTGCAATGAAAGGGTATGTGTTCACAGTCTATTGTTTGGATCCAATCCTCATCTTGGTATTCTAGGATAACATATCTGGGTAGAGCTCTTGAGATGTCCATGTAAACACATATTCATGCATAGGAGGTGTATATTCTTTGCTTTGTAGCTTTTAATGATTTGACATATCTCCCCGTTGTATTCCCTATTCCCATGAGTATCTCTTCTGGCCATCATTCTTGGGGTAGGGAGTATAGTCTGATCCACACTGGAGCCATTGTGAAGTCCTCCTTTTCTAGGCTAAAGTGGTCTGTCCAGAACCATAGGAATAACCTAGCTGATTTGTAGAAATATGGCCCATTATCAAATACCCCATCCTTATCTTCCAGGTTGTAGAGGATGATCATGAAAAAACTTTGGAGCTTATTTGAACCTCATAGTCTCCTTTAGGGTTCCACAAGTGCTTGGTCCATTGTGTCAGGTCCCGCTCCAAGGTCCAGAGCCCTAGGAACTTGCCGATTAGGGCATGTTCCATCATAAACTCGGTATGCTCACCTACCTTGGTCGAGCCGATCAGGTATCGAGGAGTTTTTTTTTACTGTGGAATGCATTTTCCAGGTTCCCATCCACGAGGTTCTTTTGGATGGGATAAGCTTGGTTCCACATCCATTTCTTTTTCGAGTCCCCATTCTTTGGAGAGGATCTTCTCTCGTAGATGAAGTGATGGCTCAAAGGTAGGTTGCTTGGCTCTTGTCTTGGCCCTACCATTCGAGGTAACGTTGTTGCATAAGGGGGTTCCCCCCCCCTCCTCCAGACTCATCGCTGCTTCTCAGTCTACAATGTCTGACCGTACCCATGTGGTACAGATGGTAGGCTCTACATCAGGTAAGTCAGTGCATGCAACGATTATAGAAGAGGCGTTTCAGAGCTCTAGGGTTCCAAAAATATCCCATGTGCAATTTTTCCCACCTTATGCAATCTTACATAGAGGGCCTTTTTCCATTTCCCTATGCAGACTTGAAGTCCCTTTTTGAAAATCCTAGAAATAAAAACATGATGCTTCCAATCGAATATTAATAACTTACAGTTTCAAAATACGCTAGGAACATCACTGGAGGTATGAGAAATATGAGAAAGAATGATGATGGCAGTCATATCCAACATTAAGAAAGTGGAGGAAGAATACATGAAAGTATGCAAGGAAAGCACAAAAATATGGATGGATTTGGTAGAATATCTAGGGATGAAGGCCATGGAGGCCAAATTAAGGGAAGCATAGGAAAAGGCCCATAAATCATCAGAGACTATAAACACCCTTCCACCAACATAATGGATGATGACCATTTTGGCACAGAGGCAGTCTTATGTGGAAGTGGAATAGAGGAGGGATTCATATAAGATCCTTTAGTAGTTCTTAGGACCGTTTTAGGAAGAAGCATTGAGGGTGATAGGCGAGCTGGCCATTGTAGAGGGAAAGGTGAAACAAGTAGCACTTGAAATAGAGGACAAGCTTACATCCTTGATTATGAAATATGTTTCCTAGATTGTTGAAATATAAGAAACAATAATCATGGAAGTTGAGGTAGCTAAGGAATCCTCTGAAAATTTTATCGAAGCATCGAGGAGTAGGAAACGGGCCAAAGAGGTTCGGTGTAAGGTAGTTAGAGAGGTAGTGGGGGGGCCAGAGGGCCCATAGTGATAATAGTGGAGGTAATTCAATGTAAGGTGGACTAGGTCCACTATATTATTAAATAAGGTCCACTATGGTAGTTAGATATAATAAATGTAAGAGGACTTCTTAGAAGGTTCTACCTCTAGAAGATTCCTCCTCTAGAATGTTCCCAGGTGATGGTAGCACTATATAAAGGGGTTCAAGAAATGTAATGAGATATGAAGAGAATTATTGTATTTGGAGCTGAAGCTCATTAGGAGGTTTCCCCCTCGAAGAGTCAAGTGAACAGGAGAGTATCCCTTCCATAATAGGATCCATTGTATGGTGTTGCCCTACCTCAAGGGTTTTGATATAATAAAGTTGTGGTTTTATATATGGTTTCATATATCGTGTGTGATGATTGTATTCAGATATCTTTGGATATATTGTCATATTTTGTATTTAGATATTTGGTTCTTAACAAGTGGTATCAGATAACTTTCCTTGGGCAGACATTGTGGGCAAATATTTTTTATTTTTGCAGATTTTTTTTTTTCGGAGCAGAAAAAAGAGGGCCGCGACATTATTGAAGTTTTTGATATATTTATGTGAAAAAATTGTATAAATCAGTTGTATATCTGAGTTCCTCTCAGAAAAACACTCAATTTAAAAAAAAAAATCGTCCGAAACGAAGTCCGGGAAGTCAAGATATTGAAGTTTTAAAATCTGCAATTTTCAGGGTTTTTTCTGCGGACGGCGGTGAAATTTGTTTCTGTAGCAGTTGGAGGCTGAATTTTCTCAAACAAATTACAGATCTGAGTTCCTCTCACAATTTCACCCAATTTCAAACAAAAAAATCAGCCGAAACGGAGTCCGGGAAGTGAAGTTATGAGCATTTTAACTTCAACAGTTTTTTAAGGTTTTTTCAGAAAAAACCACGATTTTATGTTTTAACTTATTGTTCTATTTTTTTGGAGTTTTTTCATGATGGCTATAGGACCGAAACATTCATAGGGTGCTCAGATGGCTATTTCTTCTCAAAACCTGAAAGAAATTCTTGAATCATTCAAAGTCCAATTGTTTCACACATTGGATGCATTTGCACATGGCCTCACAGACAACCTCACAAATAGTCTCACAGAGGGCCTCAATGATAATTTTCATAGTATTCAAGATTCATTTAATAACATGCAGGAGAGATTTCTTATGGAGAGCCTCAGGGATGAATATAATCAAGAAATATATGCTTGGTATGATTTTGAGGCAGATTGTGATGATTGGTATATGGATAGTTGGCATTTCTGGGATGACAACCACTTTCATATTTTATTTGATGACTCTACTCCACCTTCTATAGAGAACATCAATGCCCCACATCAGGATCTAGTTACCAACGTTCAGTCTACATATTCTACAGTGGTATTATTCATTCCAGATTCTGCTACGACCCTTTTCCACTATGTGAATGGATCTTCTTATTTGGATCCACATGATAGGTGTCAGTCTTTGGAGTCTTTGGAGCATCATTTGGAGTTGGTTATTGGGTTCCAAAATCTTCCACGTGGAGTTCACATGAGCACTTGGACATGGGACCCGAGTTTGCAATGGTGATTGGACTACTTCAGCATGGTGGATTTCCTTTCTACATGGGACCTTGGTTCTTCAGTCTTCTTCAGCATTATGGTCCACAATTATCCATGGGACCCTGGTATATGGTTGTACATCAAGCGTTGAGGACAACGCTTTCATAAGGGGATGGAATGTAAGGTAGCTAGAGAGGTAGTGGGGGGGCCCAGAGGGCCCATAGTGATAATAGTGGAGGCCATTCAATGTAAAGTGGACTAGGTCCACTATATTATTAAATAAAGCCCACTATGGTAGTTAGATATAATAAATGGGGGCTTCTTAGAAGGTTCTACTTCTAGAAGATTCCTCCTCTAGAGTTTTCTTAGGAGATGATAGCACTATATAAAGGGGTTCAAGCAATGTAATGAGACATGAAGAGAAATATTGTATTTGGAGCGGTAGCTCAATAGTAGGATGCCCCCTCGAAAAGGCAAGTGAACATGAGAGGATCCCTTCCATAATAGGATCCATTGTGTGGTGTTGCCCTACCTCAAGGGTTTTCTTCTAATAAAGTTGTGGGTTTATATATGGTTTCATATATCTTTTGTGGTGATTGTATTCATATATCTTTGGATCTATTGTGATATTTTGTATTCATATATTTGGTTCTTAACACTCGGCATGAGCCATGTGTGAGTGTTGGGGGCTTGCTGGATAGTCATTTTGGAAATAATATACATATAAATACTAAGTGTAGAGGATGTGTGGAAAAGAATAAGGAAGACTCGAGAGTTCACGGTTGAGGCACAACTAAGAGTATAGTATGGAGTGATAACGATAAGGCAGAGGAATAAAAGTAGAAGAATAAAGCATAATAATAAGGAAAAGGAATAAAATAAGAGAATAAAGTAAGAGAAGCAAGAGGGTGACAAGGAATGATGAGATCTCCATATGGTGCATTTTTAAGGACGACAAAAATAAGGAAGAAAAACAGTAAGAGTGTGAAAGAAACATGCACATGGAAAAGTAGGTGAAAGCAACCCGAACAATAAGTTAACTTGAGTTATCATGTATTGTAATAGGGTTTTGGGTATGAAAAAATAAGGGTTTTAATCCCTAGAATTTATGTATAAATATGTAATGGGTTGGGAGAATAAGGGTTCTACTTGGTTCTTCTTAGTTCTACTTAGTTCCTCATTGTGGATTCTTCTTGAGCGGTATTGTGGATCCTGTTCCAAGCTGTCGAGAGTTCCCATTAGTGAGAAAAGTAATAGGATATGATGAGAATGAGAGATTCTATGTATGAATGCTAAGAAGATGATGCATAGAGAGAGAATGATTGCACTACATAATGGCTAGGATAGGAGAAGGAATAGATAACCATGCTGTATCTTTGTAAGCACAATACACAAGCCTAAGACAATCACCCAAAAACATAATAAAGAAGCCAACCATTGTGGACGTAGCCTAGATTTGGGTGAACTACATTAAGTACTTTGTTGAATGTATTTTGTGTGACTGTTCATGGATTATGTCTGGATGGCTATTAGAATAGATTTTTCTTATGTGTAATCATTGCAAGGTAGTTACGACTGTTGAAAAAATGGGCTTATGTTGTGATATGGAATATAATGGTAATATGAATCTGAACTCACTAAGTAGTTAATGGAGAACGAAGACAGACCAATGTGCACAAAACAAATAAGAATGAATAGAATGATAAATTCTCATTCCCTCAGTATTTTAGAAATTTATACCTCGGGTGAGACTTCATCTGCATGCAGGTGATGTCAAAAAGGCTAGTATCTGAATGGTTTGTTTGGTCAACATAAACACGAACCTAGGGTATTACAACTACACATAGCTCCAACAATGACATACATTTAGAGCATATTTTCTAAGACTTGATTCACTCTTTCAGTTTGACCATATGTTTTTGGATGATAAGTTGTACTAAAATTTAATTGAGTTTGAAAGATTGCATGAAAACTAGTCCAGAATATACCTATAAAAAAAAGTCCCTATCTGATATGATTTTCTTAGGAAAACCACAAAGTCTAACAATATCCTTGAAAAATACTTGTGTTATCTCAGGGGATTTGTAAGTATCTCTAACAGTTGTAAAATGAGCACTCTTAGTAAGTTTGTCCACCACCACCAAAATTGATTTGTGCCTCCTAATTGTTTTAGGTAATTCAACAATAAAATCTATATATGTTTCCTCCCATTTGGACTCTGGAATGTTATGTGATTGAAACAATCATGTTGGATGGCCATGCTCTTCCTTGACTAGCTAGAATTCTAAACACCTTGCCACAAAAATGGCTATATCCTTCCTCATTCCATTCCAAAAGAAAATTTTCTTTAAATTTGCAGACATCTTTTGAACACCAGGGTGGGACATATATAAAGAACGATGGGCTTCTTTCATAATAAGATCATGTAGTCCATATTTTTTTGGAACTACAATTTTCTTCATGAATCTCACCATTCCATCATCATCACAAGAATACCCCTCCATCTTGTTTTTGCAAATATTTTTCCCATACATGACAAATCTAAATTCCCTACACGAATCATCTTAATCTTGTGCCCTCAAACTTTTATCTTGTGAATCAGCCTTCAACAATATTACCGAGAAGATGTGTGGTCTTCGATTGAGTGCATCAACCACTTTATTTAAAGTACCCTTGATGTGATTTATGTCAAAATCATACTCACTTAAGAGCTTTGACCATCATTTTTGTCTATAATTAAGATCACTTTAAGAAAATATATGTTGCAATCCTCTATGATCCTTCTTTAATTCAAATTTCCTACTCACCAGATAATGATGCCAAAGATGAAAAGAATGAACTATGATTGTTAGTTCCAAATCATGACTTGCATAGATTTATTCACACGACCTTAATTTATGAGAGGCATAAGAAATCACTCTTCCATCTTGGGATAATACTACATCCAATCCCTGCTTTGATGCGTCGATGCATATTATAAATAGTCTATCCATATCTGGTACCTTTAGTATTGGAGCTGAAGTTAAACATTGCTTGAGTTTGGAAAAATCTTGATCACACTCATTTGTCCACTTAAATCTTTCTCCCTTACTAAGCAATGAAGTAATTGGGTTAGCTATTTTAGAAAATTATTCCACAAATATTCTATAGTATCCTACCATACCCATGAAACCACGCACTTCATGTACATTAGAGGGTACTGTCCATTCTGAAATTGCATCTATATTTGTTTAGTCTACCACTATGCCTTAACTAGAAAGAATATGTCCAATATAATGGATTTCTGATTGGAAGAAAGAACATTTTGACATTTTTGCATAGAGATTATTTTCTCTCAAGCATTGAAAAACCAATCTTACGTGCTCCTCATTCTTTTATGGAGTTTTGGAATATTCTCTTGGTAAGGAGTGAATAACCTATCTATGCTTGGTACCCTACCTCTTCTCGATTATTATCCCTTTGTGTTTCTTGGAAAAAACTTCCACTTAGTCCCTAGCCCCATATTTCATTAGCCCCCAGCTATTCCCAATCCTTATCCCCCTCCACACCCATGCCCTCAGATCCCTATTCCTATACGTCTTCCTAAGGGCCCCACAACCTTTTCACCTTCATATTAGTGCACTAACCACTACCATATGCCTCAAAACACTTTCAATCCTAAATCCACATCCCCTAGTTTCCCCAAGCCCCTCCACATCTTTATTCCTAAGGTTACACGAGCCATACAACCATTTTTTTCATTTTGCATCAAGAGTTTTCCTTCACTTTTGTGAGAAGAAATAAATGAGTCAGGGAATTGTGCCCACCTCATTTTCTTACCCAACAAAGGAATGCATATTTTCTAGAGCATGTTCTCCCTCCTATGGACATTGTTCCATTTAAGGAGAGTACAATTCTCATCCTCTTTCTCTCTGAAAATGTGAAAATTACATGACATTCGACAAAAATACCTTGTATATACTTTTTCTTACAATTTCCTTGAACACTTGAGGCAATGAATTTATATTTTATATTATTGATAAATTTCAAAAAATGGCCCATTTTATTCGTAACAAGAAGAGAAATGGGGATATTAACAAAATTGAATCATTTTTCAAACTTACATGAAATTACCAAAGTAATTATAAGATATAGGGACACTCATTTTTGTATTCAATTTTGGCAATCAATATGCCACAAGTTGGACAATAAATTGGAATTCAACTTTTCCAATCATCTACAAAATCATGGGAAATGACATGTAATTATGATTTTTTTTCATTATTCAAAAACCTATAAGAGGGTATGGATTTAGTGGAGTTTCTAATGGATGATAATATTAGTAAATATACAAATAACTTCTAAAAATTACACAATAAGTTTAAGGATAAGTAAAACAAAGTTACATAAAATGATAGAAAATTTAAATGCTTAAGAAAACCTTTATAAAAGACATAATAACTATAACTAGAGGAAAATTTAAAATTTATGTAAAGAAAAAAACATAATAACTATAAGTAAAGGAAAATGTGATCACATAAATTTATATATATGAATCACATAAAACACAATAAAAATAAACTACAAAAACATATACAAACTAATAAAAAAAAATACATATAAAATAAAATAAAATATTAATATACAAAACAAATATAGATATCAATAAACACTTCAAATACTCTAGTAGAGATGATAATGTTTCAAAGTTATAATACATTTTGCTTCAATCTAAAGGATTTTGATTTAATCAAAGTGGTCTCTTCATTTTAAATATCTTCTAAGATAACTTTTAATTATTTATCCATTTCAAAAAACACAAACATGTAATTTTAAGAACATGTGGGCTTAATGGTTAAGAACATGTGTTTCCTATTAAGAGGTCATAGGTTCAAGTCCAGAGGGGCGTAGGGTATGTATACCTTCGTAGACTTTACCAGTCAAATCGCTGGGCGGAGGGGGGTCCTTTGTCCCACAAACAAGGGGGTCTCATACACCAATTTGGTGTGCTGGCTTGGCTGTGACCTTAAAAATAGATTATTATATACAGCTTGAGTGGGCCTAATGGTTAAGAACATGTGTTTCCTCTTAAGAGGTTACAGGTTCAAATCCAGATGGGGGTAGGGTATGTATACCTTCGTAGACTTTACCAGTCAAATCCCTGGGCAGAGGGGGGTCCCTTGTCCCACAAACAAGGGGGTCTCATACACCAATTTGGTGTGCTGGCTTGGTCTTGACCTTAAAAATAGATTATTATTATTATAATTAAATACTTATATTAAATAAAAATATATTTTGAAGGTTATTTGAAAAAAAATATAATTTCTGTTTTCTTTTAATGATAAATTTGAAATAAAAATACAAAGGCCTAGAAAGTCCCGTCCACCTCAATCCATAAAAATAATAAAAAATAATCCATACAGAACCCAATTGTTTATCTCTGCATACACGTCCCAGTTTGGTGTTAAGTTGCATTCCCAATGGATTCTAGCTTCCACTTCCTCCAGGTGGGCATGGATACGAGGCGGGGTAACCATATGAAAAGTTGTTGCAGCGTCCTAGGCATTTTGTTGTACTCGTGTGTGAGGAAACTCTTCATCTAATCACTTGGTGGGTCTCTCTACTGGAGCACCACTCTCTCGATAATAACCTCACCCATACCCACAATTTGGAGCCATCGAATTCGTAGCACCACCACTTAATCCAATGCTTGGTTCTATCAGTGCCAGTGATGAACTAGAGTGGCATTGCAACCACCCTCAGGGATAATTCTTGATGCATTGCCTCTAGTTCATTTGTGCTTCCTCTAATCTTGGAGAGGAAAATCAAACCAAATTCCACTTGCTAGAATCTTCATCTTCCTCCTAGTGTACAAATTCATCGTGGAACTAGTGACTGGGTGCTCCAATTCCTTATTACAGCAATATATGATATATTGATTCATAAGTTGGTATATAAGATATTAATTAAGTAGTTGTGAATTTTATTATAATATTTCATTAGATTAAGATAATTACATACATATTTATATGAAATATTTTTACAAAGAACAAATTCTTCATTAACATAAAATGTTGATAATTATGAAGCTTATCATAAATTTGTTATTACAAGTTGTTATACATATTCATAGTTTCAAAATTTTGGGTCATTTTCACCTTAAAAACATTCAATGGATATTTCTACTTTAATATCTCATTAAAATGGTTGATTTTGTGACTAAATATCTTCACAATGGGCATTATGTGATTTGTAAGGAAAATCTTTTGGAATGACTAAAATAATCCTTTCATAACGGCTAAAGCCACATTTATTACAACCTCTAAATATATGTATTTATGGATAAAAACAATAGGAGAACTATTTAATATAATGTTAAATCTTATTTCGAGCACAAATAAATTTCCAAACCAATCATATTTAAAAAAATAAAAAAAATTATCAATAATAAATAAAGATAAGTTCATAAATAACATGTATTAAATAATAATAAGTAGAAATTCTAGTAGTAATAATAATAATATTAAGACAATAATGAGGTCTTGGTTAGTTAAGAAGGTCCGCTATCTCTTTCTTTACCTCCCTCTCTCTCTCCATCTCTATATATCTCTACCCACTTTTTCTCTCTCCATATTCGTTACTCTCTCTCTCTCTCTCTCTCTCTCTCTCACACACACACACACACACT
>ML783100.1:593525-613220 GCA_009831015.1 Picea engelmannii
CTATACCCCCCCCCCCCTCTGGGTGGGGCTAAGAGAGAATGGGATGTGGAGAATTTATCCAACGACTACATGGGATAAAGTGGATATATAGAGAGTGTAAAATAATTGGTGGTGGTAGATGGAATGAGACAAGAGACAAAATAATGTGATTGGTGAGAGAATAACAATACAATCTCGGGGAAGTCACACATTGTTGATGATTAAAATCACAATGAAGTTTTACCCGCAAAGTGTTGCTAAAGCCTATTATTATAAAATCTAAATAATACTAGTAGGTGGGACCCCCTTGTAGATTGGAGATTAGGTTTGGTTCTCATTTGATGTTGTGCTACTGTTCGACACTGCTTTCATGGTAATAATATCTTTGTTCAATGGCAATGGATAAGGCATGTTCTATGTTTTTTCTGCTGCTCTAGGCTCAAGTTTTATTTTACAACAACTTGTGTTATCCTTTGTTATCACTTCTATCTGTTATAGGATCTATTACTAGGAGACCTGCACAATAAACATGTTAGAAACAACACATACAGGAAATTGGAAAGAAATGAAATAAAGAAACAAAATACAAAGGAATTAAGTTATGCAAATATACTACTATACATGCATTGGAATTTAAATGGTCGTTATTAAACCTAGCAATAAGCTAATGGTTCAATTGGATGATGTGGACTGGAAATATAATTGTTATGCATTAATGTATTGTTGGAAATAGTAATAGATGATGTGGATAGCGCTCTTGGAAATTAAGGGTTGTGGTTTCCAATGGATTGTTCAATTGGCTGATTTGTTGGATTAGTGGTTGGCGCAAACTAAGAAATTGAATGAACTTGAGTGTGGAGGTGATGTGCATTTACTGCACGTCACCCCTATTTCTTCCACTGGCCGCCACCCTATTCAGGCTATTGTTCAACTAGGTTTTGTTGTGGTTAGGCTCCGACTTTCAAGAAAAGAGGAACCATTCGGTCAAGTCACGTTTTAAGGTGTGTTGATTACAGATCTGTTTTTTTTTTACCATCCATGAGTCTGCTCTGATTATGAAATGGATATTGGCTCAGATGTATTGGTGTGTGATTTCCTTAAGTATGACAACTGTGTGAAATTGTTTGGAATGAATCATTGATGGCTTCTCTATGATAATGTTTGAAGTCACAGGGTTATTGATCATGCTCAACGTTAGAAGCCATAGAGTCTCTTTGTCATCCTTACTGGTTTTAGTTAGAGGGTTTATGTAATATACCCAAGGAAGAGCCCTGTTGTAATCATGTTTATGAAATGTAAATCATGTTTATGAATTGTAAATCATGTTTTGTAGACTGGTGAGCCAAATATTGATAAGGTGGTGGGATTATGTGTTTATTATGATTGAGAGCCTAAGTGTTAAAGGATAGGAGCCAGTTTTGTATATATAATATGAAGAAAATTAATAAAGGTTAAGCATCGTTGTCTACAGACCGACCATGAAGAAAGAGTGATGGGGGAATAAGATTCCACAAGGTAGGTAAGGGAAAAAGGGGTTGAAAGTTTGGAAAGAGGGGCTAAGCTTAGGGGCTTAAGTTCTTGAGAATAATATTTTATTATTATTCCAAAGTTGTGTGACAAACATGCTTTTATCCTAAGTCTTGGGAGAGGCAACACATGTAGATCCAAAGCATGAAAAAGGGAACACATACTTGATGGAGGGCATGCAGCTTCATGGGCGACATGTGTCAGCCCAGGAACATGCAATTTAACCCAATAATTGAGCTGTGATGGGGGTTCATCCTCCATTCTACCATCGGTTGTCTGAAACCATGAATTCCATATGGTCTCTGCGTTTGGGCTCCATCATCGACCTCTACTTAATTTTCTTGTCCCGCACCCTAAAAATGAGAACCCAAAAGCCGACCGATGTATTTCCATGAATCCTGTGGACTCTGTATTGGACCTTTGCAATATTCATGCACACAACTCTAAAACCCAAAGCATGTGATGTTTTCCTGAGAAGCCGACACAACCTCTGTTTGAACCGTTGAGTCTACATTCGAAATCTGCATGGATTTCTTGTCACACATCCTGAAATCACTGTTACCTAAACCGTGTTGTGTCTTAGTGGCCTGTTGTCTTTTTTGGACGTCCATACCCAATTTTCCTGTTGCTGTTTTCACTCGTGAGTTAACCAAAAGATGATGTTGTTGTTTTCCTGAACTTGTGGGAATTTAGTTGAAAACTGGTTGAATAATTGGGTTTTCAGGCCCATGGTATAAGAGGCAGGTTGGCAGGCCTGTGATCATCTCTCTCCAGGTGAGAGAATCTGTTGGAAAGTGGTTTTCTCCCAGAGAGAGTCCAACACTAGCTATGGAGCTCTAAGAATTTTTTATCCAGCCTGTTGCCGAGACCCAGAGAGGGAGGTGAAGCATCGATGGAATGTGCTTGTGAAGGTGCATACTCCTGGGTGGAACAAACATGTGGGGAATGAGATTCCATGAGTAGTGGGCGTAAGAAATCTCATGGAGATAATCCTTTCGGTTGCTCTGTGCAGTTTTCTTGTAACCTCAACCTAGTCTAGGATTCCCTTTCCTTGGGTGGAGCTTAGTCCCAGCTCGGGGGTGACCCACTGCTGAGCATGATGAGAAGCATGGTATAAGGCTGGGAGGTTCATGGAAGGTCTAGACATAGTTGGTGGAGTTACTACAGTTTCAAAGATAACTATATGCATCTGTTTAATTTCAATTAAAATGCATGTCTGTGATGCTTGCAATATTATCATGTGTTCTATTGCAATTATGAATTACTGTTAATTCCATTATTTCTGTATGTTAGCAGTAATCATGTGATTACTCTGTATTGTTTAGTTAAATGTGTTAATTTTATTTGATGCATGTTATATATATAAGTATGAGATTTGTTTCGCATAGTAGCATTTCCCGGCCGCGGGGTTGATGGTCGGGGACGTTACAATATGGTATAAGATCCATAGTTTCAATGCTGAGCCTGGATGGGACGGATAAGTGGTCTTTGGACCCAAGGTTTTGAGTGGAAATTGTGTTCATATGCAACCAATTTCGAACCTTAGAATGTTTCTGAGTGCCAACAGGTTACTTGGTTGTGTTACGAAGATCAGGAGGAGTAGCGGTAGAATGAAACCGCGCCAGTGTGGTATTTGACCACAGAGAGAGAGCACTCAACACTTGGGGTGTTGGAGCCATAGGATTTGTTTGTGAAAAAGGAGAGTTCTTTACGACCGTCAGATCCGGAGAAGGTGCAGGAAGTTTATCCTGGAAGCCTTTCGGATTTCAGCAATCGGGAGAAGTGGAATGCACTGAGGCACAAACTCCTAAAGTCCTGAAGTAGATTGCAACTGCCCATCTCCTACCATAAAGCATAGGAGATATCGAGTGGATGAACTAAAGGGAGAAATGAACAATATTAAGCCTCCTACGTTTGATGTATAACAGAAGAAGGAGGAAGATGTCGAAACATGGTTGCTTGGCATGAGGAAATATTTCCAACTGTAGAATTATTCCTCTCATGCAGAAGGAAGAATTGTGATGTATGAATTGAAAGGAAAAGCATCCATGTGGTGGGATCATCTTGTGTAGGTGCAACACATTAGAGAGAAAGATATCACTTGGAAATAATTCAAGAGGTATTTCAAGAAGAAATACTTGACTAAAAGATACTATGATAGAAATATGAAAGAGTTCTTTGAACTCAAGATGGGAAGCATGACCATTGATGAATATACAAAGATTTTTGAATTGCTGAAGTATGTCCCGTTCATCAAAGATGAGACTGTTAAGATTCAGAGGTATCTAAGTGGATTGCCACCTTCCATTGGTGACATGATTCAATATGATGATCCTAAAACTATGGAAGAAATGATAAGAAGAGAGAAATGATTATATGAATAGAAAAGAGAAAAGCCTACCTTTCAGAAGGCTTGGGATGACCAGAAGAAGTTTAAGAAAGAGAAGAGGTAGAAGGGAAACAAACCTCTCTTTTTTAGAAACAGTCCTCAAGGACAACCATCGTTTAGAGAGTCGAGAATGGCTAACATAGGGGGACAAAGGCCAAGGAAGATGCTCATTTAGTGTTGGGGCTGTCAGGGAAACCATAAGTACAGAGATTGTCCCCACAAAAATGGAAAAGTGAGAGTTGTCCATAATGTTCAACAAACTGAAACAGTGGAGGACATGGGTAGTAGAATTCCAAGAATCTACACAGCCCTGGAAAACAAGCAAGAAAAATATCAGTCACACATGATTGAAGTGGAAGGTATGATCAATAACCATACCTTCACTATTTTAATTGATTTAGGGGCTAGCCATAGTTATATATATCTTAGATTGGTGGAAAGTTTGCAATTTTCAAGAAGCAAACATGAAAAGTCTTGGTTAGTGCAGCTGGCTACAGGAAGTAAGAGGAAATTTTCTGAGTTAGTTAAGTCATGTCCAGTGGACATGAAGGGACTGAGCACGAAGGACGAATTGAACATTTTGCCTTTAGGTTCTTATGATTGTCTAATTGGGATGGACTAGTTGGATGAGCACCATGCCATCTTGGACTGTCGTAATAAGGAATTCACTTGCTTGGAAGAGGAATGAAATTGGAAAATAGTCCAAGGAATTCCCAGAGTTGTTGATATCAGAGAAATCTAAGCAATGCAGATGAAGAAGTGCTACATGAAAGTATATCAATTATTTGTAGACCATGTGGAGGAATCATCTAAGGATGAGGTCTCAAATATTGGAGATCATGTGATACTAAAAGAGTTTGAAGATGTATTTCAGGAGGTACCTGGACTACCCCCAAAGAGAGATATTGATTTCTCTGTAAACTTGATGCCTGGAGAAACTCTTGTCTCAAAAGATCCTTACAGAATGAGTACGACGGAGCTGAAAGAACTACAATTGCAGCTTGAACAACTTTTGAAGAAGGGGCATATACGCCCAAGTGTGTCACCTTGGGGTTCCCCAATCCTGTTCATGAAGAAGAAGGATGGGGCATTGAGATTATGTATTGATTTCAAACAATTGAATAAAGTAACTGTAAAGAAAAAATATCATGTGCCAAGGATTGATGACCTCTTCGATCAGTTGAAGGATGCGAAGATATTTTCGAAGATAAACCTTAGGTCAAGATATCACCAGGTAAGGATAAAGGATGAAGACATCAACAAGACCACCTTTAGAACAAGGAATGGTCATTACGAGTTCACAGTGGTACCATTTGTGCTGTCGAACACACTCGTTGTTTTTATGTGCCTAATGAATGGTGTATTTAGGGACTATCTAGACAAGTTTGTCATAGTATTCCTGGATGATATTATGTTGTATTCCAAATCAGAGGAAGAGAATGAACAAAATATGAGGATGGTGTTGCAGGTACTAAGAGAGCACCAACTATATTCCAAGTTGAGCAAGTGCTCGTTTTATCAGGAGAAGATCCATTATTTGGGGCATATTATTTCGAAGGATGGGATAGTTGTAGATCCTGAGAATATTGAGGCCATCAGAGAATGGTCAGTGCCAAATAACATGATGAAAGTCAAATCCTTTATGGGTCTAACTGGTTATTACAGAATGTTTATCATAGGGTTCTCGAGGATAGCTTACCCTATCACTTCCTTGCAAAGGAAGGAGAAGAAATTGCAGTGGACAGAGGAATGTGAGAAAAGCTTCCAGCAATTGAAGAAAATGTTAACCAGTGATCCAATCCTGAGGATTCCAGATCTGAATGAATAATTTGTAGTGTGTACAGATGCATGCAAAGAAGGACTAGGAGGAGTCCTTAGTTAGAATGGATTCGTAATTTGTTATGAATCCAAAAAGTTGAAAGACCACGAAAATAACTATGCCACTCATGATTTGGAGTTGGCAGCCATAGTACATGCTCTAATGAAATGGAGGCATTACCTCATGGGAAGGAGGTTCAAACTGATGATAGACCATAATGGTCTGAAGTATTTGTTTGATCAACAAACCTTGAAAGATAGACAAAGTAGGTGGCTGGGGTTTGTTTGTGAATATGATTTTGATATCAAGCATATCAAAGGGAAGGAGAATAAAGTGGTTGATGCACTTAGCAGGAGAGTGCATGAATTACATGGTACAGTCATTAGCATGTACCGAACTGATATTAAGGGAAGAATTTTGAAGGCTGCAAATACATATTTGTAGTACATAGATTTGGTAGCAAAGCTACAACAAGGTAATATGCCACAGAAAGTGGAGATTTATAAATTGGAAATTGATGGAATACTTATGTACAAGAAAAACAATTATGTACGTAATGTCCAGGATTTGAAACTTGCGATTTTGCATGAAATGCATAATGTGCCTTATGCAGGGCACCCTGGATATCGAAAAATTGTGGCAACAATCAAGAGCCATTAGTTTTGGCTAGGTATGAAGAAAGAGATTGAAGAATACATCGCCAGATGTATGGAGTGTCATAAGGTTAAATATGAGCACAGACACCCAGCAGGGTTGTTGCAACCTTTACCCATTCCTAAGTGGAAGTGGGAAGTGATGATAATGGATTTCATCACAGGATTATCCAGAACAGGCAAGTAGTGTGATTCAATCATTGTGGTAGTGGACAAGCTTATGAAAGATGCCCATTTTATTCCGTTAAAGACTACTCACAAGGAAACAAACGTTGCCAATATCTTTATGAGGGAAATAACACGATTGCATGAAATTTCCAAGACAATTGTGTCTGACAGAGACCCAAAATTTACCTCAAATTTCTGGAAAGGGTTATTCAAGGGGCTCAGAATGAATCCGAACTTCAATATAGCCTATCATCTTGAGTCGGATGGGCATAGAGAGCGGGTGAATTGAGTAATATAATACATTTTGAGGATGTATGTGATGGATAAACCATCGAAATGGGAAGAATACCTACATTTGGTAGAATTCGCCTACAATAATGGGTATCAAGAATCATTGAAGATGAGCCCATTTGAATAATTTTATGGAAGAAAGTGCAATACTCCAGTAAGATGGGATAATCCAACTGATAGGGAAGTAGTTGGGCCAAAGTTAATCAAGGAAATGGAAGAACAGATGCTAAAAATTAAGAAGAATTTAAAGGATGCCCAAGATAGGCAGAAAAGTTTTGCTGATAAAAATAGAACCCACAAAGAGTTTAACGTGGGCGATAAAAATATAAGTTCCCTGAAGCTGGGAAACTGCACCAAGTTGGCAGCCAGATTTTGTGGGCCATTTGAAATTGTCGAAAGGATTGGGCCAGTTGCATATGTTCTTGCATTACCTGCATCCGTGACTTACATAATGTATTTAATATTTCATTTCTTAAGAAATATATACATGATGTTAATCATGTAATCGATTGGAATGTGATTCAGGTTGAGTAAGAAGGTGTCCTGCAAGTGCATCCTATGCACATATTGGACCAGAAAAGAAAACAGCTTCAGAATCGATCCATAGGGATTGTAAAGGTCTAGTGGTCCTAGTACAGTCCTGAGGATGTGACATGGGAGCATGAGGATGCTATGCAGGCAAAATACCTGCATCTTTTTCAATATTTTGAAAATCTTGTTGATGTTGTGTAAAATTTTCATTGAGGACAGTGCAAAAATAAGGGGAGGGGATTGTAATATCCCCCGGTAGTGCCGTAGTGATATTATGAATTGTAATCATGTTTTGTATGTTCGTTAGCCGAGTATTGATAAGCTAGTGGGCTTATGTTTTTATTAGGCCGGAAAGCCTAAGTGTTAAAGGCCCAGAGCTTGTTTTGTATATGTAATATGCATAACATTAATAAAGGTTAAACATCATTGCGTGCAAACCAACCACAAAGAAAGACTGATCGCAGAATAAGCTTCCACAGGGTGGGTAAGGGAAAAAGGGGCTAATATTTGGGGCTTAATTACTTGAGAATAATATTTTATTATTATTCCAAAGCTATGTGACAAACATGTTTTTATCCTAAGTCCTAGGAAAGGCAATGCATGTAGCTCCAAGGTGTGCAAAAGGGAACACATACTTGATGGAGGGCATGCAGCTTCATGGGAAACATGTGTCGGCCCAGGAATATGCAATTTAACCCAAGAATTGAGCCGTGATGGGGGTTCATCCTCCATTCTATCATCGATTGTCTGAAACCATGAATTTCATCTGGTTTTTGTGTTTGGCCTCGATCATCGACCTCTCCTTAATTTTCTTTTCATGCACACTGAAAACGAGAACCCGAAAGATGACCGGTGTATTTCCATGAATCTCGTTGCCTCTGTATTGGAACTTTGCAATATTCATGCACGTAGCTATGAAACCCAAAGCCTGTGATGTTTTCCTGAGAAGCCGACGCAACCTCTGTTTGAACCGTTGAGTCTATGTTCGACCTTTGCATGGATTTCTTATCATGCATCCTGAAACCAGTGTTACCTTAACCATGTTGTGTCTTAGTGGTATGTTGCCATTTTTGGACATCCACACCCAATTTTCTTGTTGTTTATCTCACTCGTGAGTTAACCGAAAGATGATGTTGTTGTTTTTATCCTGAAATTGCGGGAATTGATTTGAAAAATGGTTGAATAAACAGGTTGTTAGGCTCATAGTAGAAGAGCCACTTTGTCAGGCCTATGAGAAGCTCTCTCTAGGTGAGAGAGTCTATTGGGAAGTGGCTTTCTCCTAGAGAGAGTCCAACACCAGCTACGGAGCTCTGAGAATTATTGATCTGACCTATTGCCGAGACCTAGAGAGGGAGGTGAAGCATTGATGGATTGTTCTTGTGAAGGTGTATACTCCCGGGTGGAACAGGCAAGTGGGGAAAGAGAGTCCATGAGTAGTGGGTGTAAGAAGGCTCCTAGAGAGAATCCTTCTGGTTGCTCTGTGCAATTTTCTTGTAACCTCAGCCTAGTCTAGGATTCCCTTTCTTTGGGTGGAACTTAGTCCCAGCTCAGGGGTGAACCACTGTTGAGCGTGATGAGCAGCGTATTCTAAGGATGGGAGGTTCATGGAAGGTATGAACATAGTTTGTGGAGTAACTATAGTTTCAAAGATAAGTATATGCATGTGTTTAATTTCAATTAAAATGCATGTTTGTGATGCTTGCAATATTATCATGTGTTCCGTTGAAATTATGAATTGCTGTTAATTCCATTATTTCTGTATGTTAGCAGTAATCCTATGATTACTCTGTATTGTTTAGTTAAATGTGTTAATTTTATTTAATGCATGTTATATATACAAGTATGAGAATGTTTCCACGTAGTAGCATTTCCCTACCACGGGGTTGATGGCCGAGGACGTTACAGTTTCTTTTGTTTTTGAGTGGCTAGCTATCTTCACGCATTTCGTATCACTGTACCCAATCTTTGGATTTTATGGGGTTTAATGGGTTGGAAGCGCCCTTTGACATTGCACATTGTTCACTTAGATGTTGGGTTGTTTTTTTTGGATGGTCGCATAGTGGATTATATTGCCTCTTCTTGACTCTCTTTTCACTTCAGCGTTGTAGTTGGTTGAATAGGAAGCTAGAAGGGATATACCCTTCGTGTGATAAAGTATCATTACAAGGCCAAAGTGGAGCCCTGCTCCTCTGTTCATAGCCTCTCCTGTCACAATATTTTCCACCCTGTCCACTAAGTGAATTGTGGCTTTCTTTGTGGGTACACCGTCGGCTCGGTTGATTTCACCATTGAGAGGAGTCGACTCTAGCCTCCTTGGGTTGGTTCACAGATTAAACCCTTGACTCCTTGAGTCTGAATATTTTTAGAGAAGATCATTGTGTCCTGTCAAGTTTACTATTGGTCGTTATGGATTAATGTGTATTGTCAATAGAGTTGATTACCGGCTCACCCTGTCGTTTGGTTTTGGTGTTGGTGTTGGTTTTGGTGTCTGGTTACTGCATTGTTATATAATTGAGTGGTTAAACCCAACATGGCTAATTGGGTGAGTTGATTAATCAAATACATAGTTGATGCTTCATGTTTATTGAATGGATGACTTGACACTGTTTTCATGAATCGATGATTACTGTAACTATGTGTTTTTAATGGCCTAATGATCATTGCAATCAGGGTGTTTATGACAGTTCCATCCACTATGTATGTTTGTTTATTTAAATGCTCTATCAATAATGGGAACGAGTTGTGACATAGTATGGTTTTGGTTGCAGTTTTATTGATTTGAGAAATATTGTTGCTACCTCCTTGTGTTGGATTGATAGCTCGACACGAGGAGTCGAAATAAAATGATGTGACTGTGTGTTTTAAAATGGTCAAATTGGAACATTGAAATCATGGTAACTATGGCATGGTTATCCATTTTTCTGATTTCAATATTAATCGATTGTGCAATTGGAGGAAGTCACGGGTTTTTGAGCATGGCTTGTTGCAATTTGTTCGAGTTTTTTGTAAAATCGGGCCCGTTGTTGATGCCTTGTTGAATTAGATGGATAGCCCAACATTTTGATTGTTTAGAGTCAAAGAAAATTGGGCTTGCATAGTCTCATAAATACACTTGCTTGATTGAATTGCTTTTTGGTTTCTACATCGTAGCATGAGTTGGAGTGGTAATTGTTGCCTGTGTGTTAAATGAATGTCATGCATTTTAAACAGTGACAGGAACGAGTGTTGTAACAGTATAACCTCATTGCAATTCAATTGGTTTAAGAACATAATCGAGCACCACTTTTGAGTTATATTTGATGATTGAAGTAATTCATGAGCATTGATTGATTTTAGATGTTGTGCAAAGTGGAAATAAGTGATTGTTTATGCATTTGGGAATTTTTATTTTTTTATCGAATGGATAAATAAGAGGAACAGAGCTCCCCTATAGATTGATATGGAATTCATACTATCTTGTTTGATGACACTTTGTTAAATGTTTGAGAATGAACAAAGAGCTAGCTAATGCACAAGGTTGTTTGAATTATACACAATCATTGTTTATTGGGCCACAATGGTCATTTGGTTGGTGTATTTCTTTTTACAGTATGGTTTTATAGATTACTTAATTAATTTTATGAACAATACCCACTCTTTCCCACCATTATTTCTCTTTTTTGCTAATTAAAACCCCATCACCTTCCCACATTCATTTTTAACTCACCATTCTAAAATTGATTACAGTTAAGAAGAATTTTGTATTAATACAGTTGGAAGTCGCGGTTCCTTGGTTGTATCACAATGATGTTTTCTTTGGTTTGTATAGCAGTTGATTGTTGTTGTCTTTGAGAATTAATCATGTTATTTTCCCCTCATTATATCATGTTTCGCTCAATATAATCCCCTTGCATATCCCAAAAACGTTTTTTCGCCCCCTACTCATGGATGAACAATCAAACAATTTGTATGGATTGGATTGCATGGGTCTGATATAATGTTGAGCCAAAATCTATTTCATATTTTTAAAGAGTTATCATGTATGGTTATTGAAAAGACTATTTTATAATCAATCACACATACAAGGATGAGATATTCAAATAAAAGGCATAAAACCGAGGACCACCACGCCTCTATCAAAGAGAAAGTCGCTACTGTCCCGTCTACATCTTTGGATAATTCTAGTAAATGTGTGTCCTCCCACATGCATTGGAACACAAATCTCTCTCATATGATCAGAAATATGAGGCTTAAAGATTCCACATAGCCTAAAGCAGGATCAAAAGAACTAAAAGATGATAGCATCAACAAGGGAAAGATTGTGTCACAAACTAGAAAATATGGATTTTAAATTTATATATTGTTAATGACAATTGACTTTAGATTTTCGTATAGCACGCTTTTGGATATCTTGGTAATATATTTTGGAAATAATTGCAAACATTATTGAGATAACTTGCCAAATGATTATATGATGATGGGATTCATAAGGAGTTGTGTTTTGCTTAATTGACTAGTATGTTATGATTGTTAAGAACCAAAGGGAGTCACAAGGGGTCCCACCTACTAGTTATTATTTTTTTATAACCCTTATTATGATTATTACTTCCCCCCATAACTAAAAGTTGGTTGAGTCTTGTAATTTATGTAACTAATGACTTGGTTCAACGACTTCAACCAATTCCAAATTGCTTAAAGGAAAATAAATGGATGAACAGGAGAGAGGGAAGGAGAAGCATACTAAGGTTTTCTCTTTGAGTTTATGATGAGATAGTTCAGTTTCATTCATTCCTTAATTTGTCACAAGCCTAATTCTTTTTATGATAGCAGGGTCTTATTGTAGACAACAAGATTCGGGGCTGAATTACATCATTCAGACACTTGTTTTTTAGAGGTGTTGATCTAGTTTTGATAGTCTGTGTAGGATTCTCTGTTTGTGAATTAGTTTTCATGACTAACAATGGCTATTGTGCAAAGTTGAGTGGACAACAGTCTGTGGCAAGCTGATCCATCTTTTAGACTTCAGTTTTTTATTGTCTGTGGGAGGTCCTTTTGTGTGTTCCATCGGGGATTTCTAAGTTTGACTTAGGTCATAAATTTATGCATGAAATTTTATAAAAGAATGACTCTTTGGTGAATTGGAATGAAATAAAGGATTGATTTATGTATCATGTGTATTGATTATCATCTTGGTGTCTCTAGTTATGTCTTTACATTTATTTCAGCAACTGTTATATTCAGAAAATTACATAAAAAGTAAATTTACAGCAAGCTTTTTATTGAGAAAAGGCTAGCCTAAGCACTGGTAATTAATACTTGTGAGTTAGGATGTTATTTTGTTGGCTATAACCATAGGGTGATATTTCCGTCTATTATTTTTTAGCCAAGCAGAATATGAAAATGATTGAGTAAGATCATTTCATATATTTTCCTCAACATTTATTTGGCGACCATACTGGGGAGATCTTTGATATCTCTCTGGTTAATTTTTATACTCGATTTTCATCGATACATCTTTCTTTTTCTGATATTGATTCCTTGATTGTTTTATTTCTTAATGATTGTTCCTATTGCAAGGCATCCCAATATTGATCCTGGTCTTCAAGATCAAACTATAATTGCTTTGAATTTGTTTAATACCATCTTAGACACTGCCAATGCCCATGCCGATCTTAACCATTCTTGGGCAGGAATTGAACGAGATATTAGTGCTTAAGAAAAATTGGAAGCTAGACGTAGACAACCTAGAAATCAACAGTAACCCTTTTGTTTCTTTAAGTTTTGACCTTTCTTCCATGTCTTTAGACTCTCGTTCTTCTAGAAGAAGAAGAGGCTTGTCAACTGAAATCAATCCTATTTCTGAAATAGGGAGAAGAAACATTGTGTTGTCTTCTCCACAAAGTTCTCTAAGGAGGAATTTCTCTGATTCATCCACTTCGTATTTCTTTCCCTCATCTATCATCCACAAGATGGCATCTAGTAGTGGTTCTGGTGGCACTGCAAGTGCTCCATATTCTCAATCTTAATCGCCATAAGTGATTGGTAGCTTATATAGCCACCATATCCATGTCCAATCTACCACAAATCCCACCAAAGTCATCAAAACGTATGGACTTTTTCAATTTGAAGAAGATGTTATGACCACATCGTGGCAGGTTTCCTCTCCTTGTAACCTAGCACCTGTTACTCATCCACTTCATAAATTTAAAGAGCATCTTCCTAAGTTTTCAGAAAATAACACTATGAGTACAAATGAGCACTTGGTGGCATTTTCTAATGCTTGTCATAACATAGGGGCCAATGACAATGATAATTGCATGCGCTTATTCATCAATTACTTGGAAGGAAAGGTCGCGGCCGATTTATTTGACCTTACTCGGAAGATCATGTCTACTTGGGAGGAGTTAATCTATTGGTTCTGATCCACTTATGGGAAATCTAAAATCCCAGCTGAGAAGTTAAGGGAATATAACAACGTCGCCTATAAGGATGGTGAGACCATCAAGTATTTCAACTTACGTTTCACCAAGTTATACAATCAAATCCCCAAACTCATTCGCCCTTAGAACCAAGTCGCCTTCATGCATTACTACAACGCATGTCCTTCCCCCTACCATCATAGGATTGAAGAAAAATCCATTGATAACCTTGGTTTCGCTCTGCATACTTGTTCAGAGTATGAGGAATATCTTGAAAGAACAAGTCTTCCCCGGGGGGAATCAGTTAGACAAACATACATGTCCACTCTCGTACAAATAGTACAAGATATGAATAATCGTATGATAGCATTCGAATGAAAGGGAACTGTCTCCCCTCTCACCCTTGGAGATTCATCCTCTTCTGCACCCTCTTTTGGAAATCCTGTTGAAAATAATTTTCACCCTAAAGCTATCTTTCCTCGAAGTTGGTGTATCTTATGTGAGGAACACCACAAGGAAACCACATGTGAGGTAAAGAAGAGTGCCAGAGATAATATCTTTTGTAAAATACCAGAAGCTACTATCATTGTTCTAGATTTTGCAGATCCAGAAGATGTCATGGTCATCAATACTAGGAACAAAGCCTATGCTCCCAAGGGAAAATTTGATCCTCCTCGCAGTTCTTCTATCCCGAGCTCATCCTCAACTGTCGCTACTCTCTAGGTTCCTAGGGTTCCTAAGAGTCAAGGAATAACCCCCCTTCTCCCCTCTTCCAAATACAATATCTTGAATCAGTTGGTCAACATCAAAGCAAATGCAATCTTTCTAGACATGGTTGTCGTCCTTGAACAACAAATGCATCTGAAACAATTCATGGAAGGAAAATCTTTTGTTGTAGCCAATATTTCCGAAGAGGTACATGAAGAGTATTCTTCTTTAAATAAAGTAGGTGTCTTAACTTTAGATACCCTGTAAAAAATCCCCCTTTTTAGATTTGTGTATAGATTGAGGATAAGATCGTCCATTGTTGCCTTATATATGGCATTTCAGGCCCAAGTGTGATGTTGAAGATTATTATGGAATATATAGGCTTGTCTTGTACAAGTGAAAATGCTAGAAGCATGCTCTCCTATAATAGTCTACAAAAAGAGACCATAGGTGATATTAAAGATGTGACTTTATTTTTGTGTGCTCATCCTGAAATAAAACAACCCCCAACATTCAGGTAATCAATATCCCAGTAAGAAATTACTCAATCATCTTAGGAAGAGATTGGTAAGACTTAACAGGTGGATACCTCCCACTCGACGGAACACATTTATCCATTCCTCGGAACGAAAAAAAACATTATAGTCCTTAGAGAAGGAAGGATATCACCTTACATAGAGAGTGTCCCACAACCTAACATAAACTACATCGAAGAATACCTAGGAGTGTATTCCATATTTTCTGAGGAATATAAGATCTCCATGGGACAAATCGATTTAGACGATGGCATATGGAACATGCACTTTGATGGTTCATTCTATAATGAAGGTAACAAAGCCTGTATTATCTTGATTTCTCCTGTAGGAAAAAACAATATACTTTGTTACCAGTTGGAGTTCGTTTGTAGAAACAATGTCACTGAATTCAAAGATTTTTTATTAGTCATTGAGAACACCTATAATCTTGGTTGTGGTCACCTTTCAGTGTTTGGGGATTTCAAACTTGTTGTGAATCTTGTATGTAAAATTTACTTACCTAGCAACAAGTTGATGAAATGATACACCGAAACTATTTGGGTGCTAATATTGAAACTTTTATCTTTGAACATTACTCATGTTAAGAGGGAGTTAAACTCGATGGTTGATCAGTCAGCTATTTTCGCAGCCTCTCCTAATCGAAAATTTCTGCCACACAAACGTGATTGCACTTTCCAGTCTCACATATTCTCGACAATATAGAATCGTGGCAGGTCTTCCCTAATGATGAGATAATTTGTGCTTTTATCAAAAATGAACCTTTTAAGCCTATGGAGACTATATCCATAGAATATAACAAGATTCCTAAAGGCTTGAATTCTCTAGAGAGTTCGTTTTATTCTAGTGATGTAGGCAACAAGGAGAAACCGAAAGATGAGGAGTCAAAAAGGAAGGTGGGTGAAACTATCTCCTTGAACATTGGGGCACCTGAGACTCCAAAGAATGTTAAAATAGGTGCCAACTGTTCATATAAAGAGAAAGTGAAGTTTGCCAAGATGCTTGGTGAATTTCAATATGTTTTTTCTTGGTTTTATGAGGATATTCGTGGTTTTGATCCTGGTCTTATCAAGCATGCCATCCCCATTCAGGAAGGCATAAAAAAAGTTAGGGAGAATCAAATACCTATCAACCCTGTGCTTAAAGAAACTATTCAGAAGGAGTTCGAAAAACTCTTGAAGGCTGGAATTATCTTTCTGGTTAAGTATTCTGAATGGGTTTCGAATATGGTTCCTATTTGGAAGACAACTGGTCAAATCAAATTGTGCGTTGATTTTCGTGCATTAAATCGAGCTAGTATAAAATATCACTTCCCTCTCCCTAACATGGAAATGATTTTTCTACAAGTGGGAGGGTCACAAATGATGTCGTTACTTGATGGGTTTTCTGGTTACAATCAAATCAAGGTAAAAAGGGAAGATAAATATAAAACCACCTTTATTACTCGTTGGGTTACCTTTGCTTATGAACGTATGGCCTTTGGCTTGTCTAATGCAGGTGACACCTTTCAAAGAGATATGCAAATATATTTTGATTATTTGATCGGTAAGATAATTCAAATCTACCTTGATGACTTAACAGTATAATCTAAAATCCGATCAGATCATTTTGTTCATCTGAGAAAATTTCTCATGCGATGTAGGAAATTTGGCATTTCTCTAAATCCTTCAAGGTCCATTTTTTGCATTACTGAGGGAAATCTCCTTGGACACATCATCTCTGATTCAAGAATAAGCATTTATCCTGAAAGGATTGATTCTATCCTTAATCTTCCTGCTCCCACTTCCAAGAAAGAAGTTCAAGCTTTTATGGGGGTGATTAACTTTGTCCGTAGGTTTGTTCCATATTTTGCTGTGATGGTCAAGCCAATTCATAATATGCTTAATCAAGAACATTCCTTTTCTTGGACAAATGATGTCGAAAATGATTTTGAAGGGATTAAGAAAGAAATCATTTCCGCACCGGTTTTGGAAAAGCCGAATTTTGAGAATGAATTCACGATATATACTAATTCCACTGAGGAGGCAGTTTCTGCTGTCCTCATGCAAAACAATGACCAAGGAAATGAAAAACCAGTGGCTTACATGAGTCAAAGTTTGTCTGATGATGAATTTAAATATTCTTTGATTGAGAAACATGATTTATCTCTTATTAAGGCCGCTGAAAAGTTTCACCATTGCATCTTAGGTAATCATACGTTGGTAAAAGTCCCTTTACCTGCTGTCAAGTTTTTTCTCTCACAAACTTATCTTTTAGGGAATCTTGCACATTGGCTTGCCAAGATCCAAGAGCATGATTTAAATATCGTGACTTCCACCACTATCAAGGGACGTGACCTGTCCCTTTACTTGGCTCAGCATGCTGAGAATGGTGAAGAAAATGATGAAGAGGATAGTTCCCTTTCAACTCTCTTTTACATTGATGATCAGATCCTCCCTGTGTCTGAACATCCCTAGTACAAGAATTTAGTTTATTATTTGGAGAACCAAAAATGTCCAGACAACTTAGACACTCATCAAAGGAGAAGACTCTTTCTTGAATCTGTAGGATATGACATTATAGGAGACTTATTATTTTGAAGATCTACTGATGGTGTGTTGCTTGGTTGTGTAAACAATGAAGATGCACAAAAATTGTTGCAAGAAGCTCATGGGAATTCAAGCTCCATAATTCATGTAGGAGTTCATTTCTCTGCAAAAACCATTTCTTTCAATATTATAAGAAAATGTTACTATTGGCCTTCAATCTTTCGTGACCCTTATGTTTTTTCAAGATCTTGTGACAAGTGAAAAAACTTTTTTGGGAAAGAATGCCTTTCAACCATGCCTTTATAACCTTTCCTACCAGATTTTCCCTTTTTAAAGTGGGGATTGGATTTTATTGGTCCTATTAATCCTCCTTCTTCATCTGGACAATTTTTTATTTTGACATCCACAGACTATTTTACAAAATGGGTTGAATCTATCCCACTCAAGAATTCCACAGATGATCATGTAATGTCTTTCCTTGAAAATAATACTTTTAACAGATTTGGTCTTCCACTGGAAATTATTACAAACAATGGTCCCACTTTCATTTCTGCTAAGATGAATCAATTTCTATCCAAGTTGGGGGTTAAACATTTCATCTCATCAACTTGTTATCCCTAAGGAAATGGGCAGGCCGAGTCTAACAACAAAAATCTGGTAAGAATTGTCAAAAGGCTCATCGAAGATAAGCCTCGTTAGTGGAACACTCTCCTCACTTACGCCCTCTAGGATGATTGAAATACCATTGTAGTGTACCAATTGCTCTGATACCAATTTGTAGTGTACCAATTGCTCTGATACCAATTTGTAGTGTACCAATTGCTTTGATACCAATTTGTAGTGTACCCTTCACTACCCAGGTTCACCCAACCTCTCGGTTTACCATTCATTACATGGATTTAAAAACAAATGCATTTAACCAGAATTAAACACACTTAACAACTCAGAGTAAAATATATGGGTACTGCTATAATTAAACCAGTCATGGCATTCAACAGCACTTCATTTACACACAGCGGAAAACATGATAATATATACATCACAGTCGTGCCAAAACATGTTAAAAACATAATTCAGAATACTTATCTTTTATCAGCTGTAGAAATCACCAACCAAGTGCAGGCCTTCCACGAACCTCCCAGCCTTAGACCACACTGTTCATCAGCTCAATAGTAGGTCACCCCCGAGCTGGGACCGAGCTCCACCCCAAGACAAGCAATCTAGACTCAAGCTGAGGTTACAGGGAAGATAGCACATACACATTCACCAGGAAGAAGCTCTCCCGGGAATCTCCCACGCTCACTGCCCACAGACCCTCATTCCCCACATGCCTGTTCCACCCCAGGAGAATGCACCTTCTCTGTCACCTAGACAGTCCTTCAGCTGCCAGTCTCCCTTACCTTGGGTTACAGGGATAGACCGGAACAGAAGTCTCCGGGCTGTATGGAAGCTTCAGGGATTCCTTCCAGGAGTTCTCTTCTCCCTCTGAGCACTCTCTCACCTGGAGGAGTCGCTCACAGGCCAACAAGCCTCATGCAGTCCAATACTGCACAGTCACAACAACCCATGGAAAACAAAGACAAAGGCTTCCCAAAACAGTTCAGCAATCACTTGATGATCTCATGGCATGATTTCGGAACAAGCTCCACGCACAGGCTAGCTCAACTTTTCCCCAACAAAAAGGATTCTTCCTCTCGAGTTCAACACAGGGTTCCGGTTCAGGAAATGCGCTCATGGGATTTCTCAGAGACAGACACAGACTCACAGCTCCGGATAGGGTATTACATGGTTTTCCTCCGGCAAACACGGCTAACGGTTTTAGAGATGAATCAGGATATCCCCCAGAGGTCGTACTTTCCACGCACAGAGATTCGGTTCTGAATGGAGGAGCGCCCCCCTCTCAGCTTACTTTCTCTGTTTTATTTGCATGCACCAGGGTTGACACTTGTCACCCTAGGAACTGCATGCATTCCATCCGTACGCCTTCCTCCCACCACTTGGGGAATCACGGGTCCTTCAAAAGGATTAAGGATAAAATAATATGCACATGGCTCTTTTTGGAAATAATATTAAAATATTATTCCAGGCCTAAGCCCCCTAGGCTTAGCCCCTAGGTTCATCACTCAGCCCCTTTCCCACCTTCCAGCCCCTAGTTCCTTGCCCACTCTGTG
>ML783100.1:618080-634767 GCA_009831015.1 Picea engelmannii
TAGTGTACCCTTCACTACCCAGGTTCACCCAACCTCTCGGTTTACCATTCATTACATGGATTTAAAAACAAATGCATTTAACCAGAATTAAACACACTTAACAACTCAGAGTAAAATATATGGGTACTGCTATAATTAAACCAATCATGGCATTCAGCAGCACTTCATTTACACACAACAGAAAACATGATAATATATACAACACAGTCATGCCAAAACATGTTCAAAACATAATTCAGAATACTTATCTTTTATCAGCTGTAGAAATCACCAACCAAGTGCAAGCCTTCCACGAACCTCCCAACCTTAGACCACACTGTTCATCAGCTCAATAGTAGTTCATCCCCGAGCTGGGACCGAACTCCACCCCAAGACAAGGAATCTAGACTCAGGCTGAGGTTACAGGGAAGATAGCACATACACATTCACCAGGAAGAAGCTCTCCCAGGAATCTCCCACACTCACTGCCCACAGACCCTCATTCCCCACATGCCTGTTCCACCCCAGGAGAGTGCACCTTCTCTGTCACCTAGACAGTCCTTCGGCTGCCAGTCTCCCTTACCTTGGGTTACAGGAACAGACTGGACCGGAAGTCTCCGGGCTCTATGGCAGCTTCAGGGATTCCTTCCAGGAGTTCTCTTCTCCCTCTGCACACTCTCTCACCTGGAGGAGTCGCTCACAGGCCAACAAGCCTCACGCAGTCCAATACTGTGCAGTCACAACAACCCACGGGAAACACAGACAAAGGCTTCCCAAAACGGTTCAGCAATCACTTGATGATCTCACGGCATGATTTCGGAACAAGCTCCACGCACAGGCTAGCTCAGCTTTTCCCCAACAACAAGGATCCTTCCTCTCGAGTTCAACACAGGGTTCCAGTTCAGGAAATGCGCTCACGGGATTTCTCAGAGACAGACACAGACTCACAGCTCCAGACAGGGTATTACATGGTTTTCCTCTGGCAAACACGGCTAACGGTTTCAAATATGAATCAGGATATCCTCCAGAGGTCGTACCTTCCACGCACAGAGATTCTGTTCCGAATGGAGGAGCGCCCCCCTCTCTGATTACTTTCTCTATTTTATTTGCATGCACCAGGGTTGACACTTGTCACCCTGGGAACTGCATGAATTCCATCCGTACGCCTTCCTCCCACCACTTGGGGAATCACGGGTCCTTCAAAAGGACTTAGGATAAAATAATATGCACATGGCTCTTTTTGGAAATAATATTAAAATATTATTCTAGGCCTAAGCCCCCTAGGCTTAGCCCCTAGGTTAATCACTCAGCCCCTTTCCCACCTTCCAACCCCTAGTTCCTTGCCCACTCTGTGGATGCTCAGTCCCCCTTCACTCATTCATCGTGGTCAGTCTGCACCTGGCGGTGTTTATATTTTATTAAATATTCTGCATACATACAGGTACAATAGCAGGCTCCTGGCCTTCAACACTTAGGCTCCCTGGCCTAACAAACACATAAGCCTACAACTTATAGGAACTCGGTTCACCAGCCTATAACACATATGTACAATTTTTTTCATACATCAAGTTTATAAAGGGCTCGGCCTTGGGGACATTACAACCACCAAGGTAAGTATTGGTTGTACTCCTTTCCAACTTGTTTATGGTCAATAAGCCCTCTTTCCAACTGAGGTGGAACTTTCTTCCTTAAGGTTGATGCTACAGATCAAAGACTTAAATTCTTCATATGTTTCACAAAGGATAAATGCATTACTAGCTTCAGAGGAACAAAGAATGTTTGCTTTGGATAATATTAAATGGAGGCAATGAACTGTTAAGAAGTATTTCAACAAGAGTGTCAAGACTGTCAAGTTTAAGGTTAATGAAAAGGTTTTTCTATGGGATTCAACTCACGCTGACAGGGGGAGACATTCAAAATTTCAAAAATTATGGTTGGGTCCTTTCAAGATTGCTTTTGTCTTAGGTGCAAATTCTTACATTCTAAAAGACTTACAAGAGAGATGTTTTTCCTACAACACTAATGGTCCTCACTTAAAGAATTATGTGGAACGAACTTGAAAGCTCTAACGTTGTTTGTATTTTTTGTATTTTAGTATTCTAGCTCCGTTTTCAGTTTCACTATTTTTCATTTTCTACTTACAATAGTTGATTTCCGTTATTTGTTTTAAGCATTTCCTACTGCCTTTTCATTTCTGTCATTTCATTTCTACTATTTTGATTTTCTGCAACTTTATTCTGATAGAATTGTTATTTGTTTTGTATTTTTTTTAATTGATTTCGGTCAAAGAATAAGATGTTGGATCAATTCTGCCACAGTGATGCTTCTGCAAAGAATTGTTAGTCAATAACAATCAATCTTACACAATTGTTATGATGTTTTATATGAAGTACCCTTGAAATTGTTATATATTTCCACTGCTGTCTTATAAAGAATTGGTTATTTCTCGCTTCTTCTCGCCATTTCTTCATCCATTGAGATTTTTAAGAGAAATCCCAAAACTTTTCTTATTAAATTTAAGAGCAGATTTTGGTTGAATGATTATACATACAGTGGTAAAACCCCTCATACTTAACACTTTCCACGAGTTATTCCCAAATTCCTGGTCATTTTTCCATTAAATCTGCTCACTTCCCCCTGTTGCATAATCTTCCTAGTTATATATTTTTGACCTACTATTCTTGGTCTACGAAATCATGACTTCTGAGTTTTAAATCTTTCGAAAACAAATTTCCCCGTGGAGTCGCCAGTTTGTTGACGATTAAAATCGCAACGAAGTTTTTCCCGCAAAGTGTTGCTAAAGCCTATTATTATAAAAGATAAATAATACTAGTAGGTGGGACCCCCTTTTCGATTGGAGCTCAGGTCTGTTTCTTATTTGATGTTGTGCTATTGTTTGACACTGCTTTTATGGTGATAATATCTTGGTTTATTGGCAATGGATAAGGCATCTTCTATGTTTTCTTTGCTGCTCTAGGCTCAAGTTTTATTTTACAAAAGCCCGTGTTATCCTTTGTTATCATTCCTATCTATTATAGGAGATATTACTAGGAGACCCACACAATAAACATGTTAGAAACAACACATACAAGCAATTGGAAAGAAATGAAAGAAAGAAACAAAATACAAAGGAAATAAGTTATGCAAACATACTACTATACATGCATTGGAATTTAAATGGCCATTATTAAACCTAGCAATAATCTAATGGTTATGTGATTTATTGAGCTACTAGAAATATAATTGTTATGCATTACTGTATAGTTGGAAAGAATAATATGTGATGTGGATGGCACCCTTGGAAATTAAGGGTTGTGGTTTCCAATGCATGGTTCAATTGGATGATTTGTTGGATTAGTGGTTGTCACGTACTAAGAAATTGAATGAACTTGAGTGTGGAGGTGACGTGCATTTACTTCACGCCACCCCTATTCCTTCCATTGGTTTCCACCCCTATTCCTTCCATTGGTTTCCACCCTAGTCAGGTTATTGTTCAAATGGTTTTTGTTTTGGTTAGGCTCTGACTTTCAAGCAGAGAGGAACCGTTCGGCCAACTCGCGTTTTAAGGTGTCTTGATTACAGGTATGTTTTATTTTTACCATGCATGAGTATGCTCTGGTTATGAAATGGATATTGGGTCAGATGTATTAGTGTGTTCTTTCCTTAAGTATGGAAACCGTGTGAAATTATTTGGAATGAATCGTTGATGGCTTCTCTATGATAATGTTTTATGTCACAAAGTTATTGATCATGCTGAGTATTAGCAGCCATAGAGGCTCTATGCCATCCTTACTGGTTTTAGTTGGAGGGTTTCTTTTATTTTTGAGTGGTTGGTTGTCTTCACGAATTTCATATCACTGTAACCAGTCTTTGGCTTTTATGGGGTTTAATGGGTTGGAAGCACCTTGTGTCACTGCACATTGTTCACTTAGATGTTGGGTTGTTTTGTTTTTGGATGGTCGTGCAGTGGGTTATATTGCCTCTTCTCGGCTGTATTTTCACTTCAACATTGTAGTTGGTTGACTGGGAAGACATAAGGGCTATACCCTTCATTTGATAAAGTATCATTACAAGGAAAAAGTGGAGCCCTTCTCCTCTGTTCATAGCCTCTCCTGTCACAGTATTCGTCACCCTGTCCACCAAGTGAATTGTGGTTTTCTTTGTGGGTACACCTTCAGTCTTTGAGGTTTTCACCATTGAGAGGAGTCAAATCTAGCCTCCCTAGGTTGGTTCACAGAGTAAACCCTTGACTCCACGAGTCTGAATATTGTTAGAGAAGACCGTTGCGGCTTGTCGAGTTTACTGTTGGTCATTATGGATTAATGTGTATTGTCAACAGAGTTGATTACTGGCTCGCCCCGTCGTTTGGTGTTGGTGTTGGTATTGGTTTTGGTGTATGGTTACTGCATTATTATATGATTGAGTGGTTAAACCAAGCATGGCTAATTGGGTGAGTTGATTAATCAAATACACAGTTGTTGCTTCCTTGTGTTTATTGAATGGATGACTCGACATTGTTTTCATGAATCGATGATTACTGTAACTATGTGTTTTTAATGGCCTAATGATCATTGCAATTGAGGTGTTTATCACAGTTCCATACACTATGTATGTTTGGTTATTTAAATGTGTTATCAAGAATGGGCACAAGTTGTTACACAATATGGTTTTGGTTGCAATTTTATTGATTTGAGAGATATTGTTGATGCCTTCTTGTGTTGGATTGATAGCTCGACATGAGGAGTCAAAATAAAATGTTGTGACTGTATGTTTTAAAATGGTCAAATTGGAACATTGAAATCATGGTAACTATGGCATGGTTATCCACTGTGCTGATATCAATATTAATTGATTGCGCCATTGGAGGAAGTCATAGGGTGTTGAGCATGGCTTGTTGCAATTTGTTCGATTTGTTTGTAAAACTAGGCTTGGTGTTGATGCCTCGTTGAATTAGATGGATAGCCCAACATTTTGATTGTTTAGAGTCGAAAAAAATTGGGCTTGCACAGTCTTAGAAATACACTTGCTTGATTGGATTGTTTTGTGGTTTCTACAATGTAGCATGAGTTGGAGTGGTAATTGTTGTCTGTATGTTAAATGAATGTCATGCATTTTAAATAGTGACAGACGTGATTGTTGTAAAAATATAACCTCATTGCCATTCAATTGGTTTAAGGACAGAATCAGGCACAAATTTTGAGTTGTATTTGATGATTGAAGTAATTTGCGAGCAGTGATTGAATTTAGATGTTGGGCAGAGTGGAAATAAGTGACTCTTTATGCATCTAGGAATTTTTTATTTTTTATTGAATGGATAAATAAGAGGAACATAGCTCCCCTACAGATTGATGTGGAATGCATACTATCTTGTTTTATGAAATTGTGCTAAATATTTGAGCATGAACAACGAGCTAGCTAATGCACATGGTTGTTTGAATTATACACAATAGTTGTTTATTGGGCTACATAGGTCATTTGGTTCGTGTATTTCTTCCTACATAATGGTTTTATGGATTACTTAATTAATTTTATGAACGATAACCTCTCCCTTTCCCACCATTATTTTGTATTTTTCACTAATTACAAGCCCATCACCTTCCCACATTCATTTTTCACTCCCTGTTCTAAAAATGATTACAGTCAAGAAGAATTTTGTATTAATACAGCTGGAAGTCACGGTTCCTTGGTTGTATCACAATGATGTTTTCTTTCGTTTGCATAATAGTTGATTGTTGTTTTCTTTGAGAAATAATTGCATTCTTTTCCCCCTCATTATATCATGTTTTTCTCAATATAATCCCCTCGCATATCCCAAAACCCGTTTTTCACCCCCTGCTCATTGATGAATGGTTAAACAATTTGTATGGATTTGATTGCATGGGTCTGATATATTGCTGAGCCAAAATCTATTTCATATTTTTAAAGAGTGATCATGTATGGTTATTTAAAATACTATTTTCTAATCAATCACACATACAGGGATGAGCTATTCGAACAAAAGGAAGAAATTTGAGGCCCACCATGCCTCCGTCAAAGAGAAAGTTGCTACTGCCCCGTCCGCATCTTTAGATAATTCTAGTAAATTTGTGTCCTCCCACATGCATTGGAAGGACGATCACTCTCATATGATCAACAATATGAGTATTAAAGATTCCACACAGCCTAAAGTAGGTTCAAAAGAACTAAAAGATGATAGAATCAACAAGGGAAATATTTCCTCACAAACTTGAAAATATGGATTTTAAATTTATATATTGTTGATGACAGTTGAATTCAGATTTTCGTATAGCACGCTTTTGGATATGTTGGTAATATATTTTGTAAATAATTGCAAACATTATTGAGATAACTTGCCAAATGATTATATTATGATGGCATTCACGAGGAATGTTTTGCTTAATTGACTAGTATGTTATGATTGTTAAGAACCAAAGGGAGTCATAAGGGGTCCCACCTACTAGTTATTATTTATTTATAACCCTTATTATGATTATTAATTACCCTTCTAACTAAAATTTGGTTGAGTCTTTTAATTAACTTAACTAATGAGTTGGTTCAACTACTTCAACCAATTCCAATTTGCTTACAGGAAAAGAAAAGGAGGAACAAGAGAGAGGGAAGGAGAAACATACTACGGTTTTATCTTTGAGTTTATGCAGAGATAGTTCATTTTTCATTCATTCCTTAATTTATCACAAGCCTAATTCTTTTTATGAAAGCAGGGTCTTATTGTAGACAACAAGATTCGGGGCTGAATTACATCATTCAGACACTTGTTTTTTAGAGGTGTTGATCTATCTTTCATAGTCTGTGTAGGCTTGTATGTTTGTGAATTAGATTTCATGACTAGCAAAGGCTATTGTGCATAGTCTAGTGGGCAACAGTTTGTGGCAAGATGATCCAGCTATTAGACTTTATTTTTTTATTTTTTGTCGGAGGTCATGTTGTATGTTCCATCCGGGATGTCTAAGTTTGACATTGGTCCTAAATTTATGCATGCGATTTTGTAAAAGAACGACTCTTTGGTGAATTTGAATGAAATAAAGGATTTCTTTATGTCCCATCTATCTTTATTATCATCTTGGTGTCTTTACTTCTATCTTTACATTTATTTCAGCAACTGTTATATTCAAAAAATTACATAAAAAATAAATTTCCAACAAGATTTTTATTGAGAAAAGACTAGCCTAAGCACTGGTAATTAATACTTGTGAGTTAGGATGTTATTTTTTTGGCTATAAACATAGGGTGATATTCCTGTGCATTTGTATTTACCCAAGCAAAATATAAAAATGCTTGAGTAAGATCATTTCATATCTTTTACTCAACACACACGTGAGGAGATAATGGTTTGGATCCGTCGTATTGGTTATATTCCTCTAGGCATGTGGTGTCATCATTAATTACATGCCAAGGAGATTGGCGATCTATCCGAATCTTATTGCTTGACCCTTTAATTTCATGTATTTCCAAGTAGCCCAACCCAGTCCCATGGGAATCCCCTACCAGAACATGTACTTTGGACGTAGGACATAACTTCGAGTTGAATTGGAAATCTTATAAAAATTTAAAACTATCAATCTAATCTAATCCTCATGTGTGACTAGAGTGTATGTTTCACTTCCAAAAGGGAAAATTATGCCAACTATGTACTCTTATAGATATTTTACATCCTATGCTAACTCTACTCTACAAGAATTGAGGGATGAGAAAGGGAGCTAAGTGGCGGGTGAACCCTACGGGCCATAATATACCTTCAACCCGTTGCCATTAATAAGTCCCTTGAGAAGTTGTCTCTGTAATGTAGCCATCCTGGTGGAACCCACTTCATTGATGTAGAACAATAAAAAAGGACCTAACCAACACATAAGTAACTTGCCATATGCTGTAAATAATTTTTTTCATATAACAAGATGAAAGATCCCAGATGGAGGATTTTTTGGTGGATGTTGTGATCATGCCATGACTTTTGTATTTTATTCTCGAACACACGATTGAATCCTACTAGAATGTAGTCCTCTTCTAGATCCATGAGTTCATCTAAACTTTGTTGAAGATATTATTCATCTTTCATCTGAGTTGCGAGGGAAACATGTACGCTGGGAACAACAAATTCAAACAACATGGATTCTTCTTTACCATATACCAATTTGAATGGTGTGTTCTTCATCATCCTCTTGCAGTTGGTTCGATATGCGCATAATACTACAAGAATCCTATGATACCAGTCATCACGTTGCACATTCCGAACTTTTGTTAAATCATGTTCTAAAATTTTATTGAAATCTTTAATCATACCATTAGCTTGAGGATGATAGGGAGTGCTATTTTGGTTGTGGATCATGAAATCATGAATGAGTTCTTGAATGGCCTTGTTCAAAAAATGCGATCATTCATCATTCATCAACACCCTTGGATAACCAAATATAATGATCGCATTCTCAAAAATGAATCGCACCACCATGTTTGTTGTGAAATCCTTAACTGGTGCGGCTTCGACCCATTTTTTTAGATATTCAGTATCTGCAATAATGTAGAGTGCACCTATGAGACATGCAAGAGGATTGATGGGGCCCATAAAATAAATTTCCTATTTATTAAATGGCTCTAATGTTGTAAACAAAACCAGAGGGAGCTCAACTCTTTGGAAAGGTTTTTTGATTCATTGGCATGTGTCATAGAGTTTAGAATACTCCTTGTTATTAGAAAAAAGTGACGGCCACCAAATCCCTGCAAGCATAACTTTTTGTGCAGTGGAATTATCTATATTGTGCCCCCCTACAATACCCTCATGTGCTTCATACAAAATGAGGTCATGTTCATGCTCCTAGGCACATCTGTTTAAAATGCCATTACCTCCTAGTTTATATATTTGTTTGATAATCAATTGATAATATGTGCTATAGGTCACTAGTTGATGGAACTAGGCCATATTACACCCCATCAGAGCTTGTCCTGATGTGAGGAATTGAATGATATCAAATAACTAATTAGGAATGGCTTCATCATGAAATATTTTCAGATCGAGGAGTTCATCATTGAGGCTCTAACTATATTCAAGAGACTCAATCCGCAATAAATGATATGGTACAACATTATGTTTCCCATTCTAGACGACTAATTCAAACTCAAATTATTGAAAGAGAAACAACCAACAACATATTATTCCTCCCAACACTGGATTGTTGACCAAATACTTGAGTGTGAAATGGTTATGGAAGAATTTAAAAGGGGTTCCCAACAACTAATGGTGAAACTTTTGTAAGGAATATACCATGGAGAGGCCCTCACGCTTGGTTGTTGTATAATTTTTTTTTTTTTTCATATGACAACTTGGGACTGGAAAAAAGAACCAGATGGTCAATATTACATTCGCCCAGTTGTGTAATAATTACTCCTAGAACGATGGGCGAAGAATCTACATGGACATGAATGAGTTTAGACCAATCAAGAAAGACAAAAATCGATGTAGTGATTAGTTTCTCTTTTAAAGTATCCAAGGATTCCTAGAAGTCCTGTGTGTAGACATACTTGGTATCTTTGTGGAGAAGCTTCTCGAAAGGAGATGCAATCTTCACATCATTTTGAATGAATTGATGATAATATCTAGTATAACCCAATGTTGCGCAAAGATCACGAATTGAGGTGGGGGGCACCATATCTAGTATGGATAAAATATTATCTTGGACAAATAATAATCCATCCTTGGAAACTACATACCCCAATAGTGTTCCAAAATGTGTAAAAAAGATGCATTTCTTAAAATTAAGAGAAATATGGATATGGAGACATTGATACAACATTAAGTGAAGAGTATTCATGTGCCCCTTTAGAAAACTGAATATTTTCCATTCATCTAAGTAAACTTCAAGGAACTTGTGGATAAATTGTTTGAAAGTTGTGACCACAATCTTGGAGAAAATTGAAGGTGCATTCTTTAGTCCAAATGGCATCACCGTATAAGAAAAAGAACCCCATTTTTTGCAAAGTTATCTTTGGCTTGATTGTCCTCGATGTTTTTAACCTAGTGATATCTTGAAAAGTTTTCTATAAAAGAGTACACCACTCATCTGCCAACATTTTATAGAACTTCATCAGTGAAATGGGTGGGGAAAGGGTCGTGGACATAGGATGTGTTATCCCCGTTTCCTAGGGATAACTAAGGGGATGATGTATCAAGTCCCTTAGGTTGGATATATGGATTACTAAGAGACACACAACTAACAACATCTACTTGCCCAGATAGAGTCCATCCTCACCACCACAGATCTCAGTTTCATCACAATGGTATCTTCCACATCAGATTACTTCCGGAAGACATTGGGTCTTGCTCCATGAGGTAGAAGCCATGTATTATGGTAAGTGTCATTTTGATATTTGAGGAATTTTATTTTGATGAATTTAAAAGTTGTTTTTGATTATGTAGCCTATGGTTAGAATTTATTCTCTTTTCCCTACTTCACCTTGGTGGTTGACACTATGCCCTAGTAAGTGGTCACCCCTAGGGATATGTTTTCTACTGGGGGTACCCTTAAAAAGTCATCATGCCATTCCCGGTCACACTTACCACTTTCTATACTTCATCCCTTCATCTCCTTATCTTTTGGGATTTTCGGGTGTATTCACCCAAGAAGGGATTGTCCCTCATTTCAATGGAATAAGGAATTGAAGGCACATAGGCTTGTAGCTGGAAAAAGATAAAATACAATAATCAACCTTCTAGATGCTCGCCCAGGGATCCCAAGGAAATTGAAATGTCTCTCATAAGAAACTGATGGGAACCATGAAAAATAACAAATGCAAAAATTCCAACCAAGGTAGAGCATGTGTGGGATTGTTTTTTCATGCTTAGGTAGAAGTCTTACACATTGTCTTAAACTTGGGGAAGCGTAATGTGACCAACGTAGAGTCAAGGTGGGAATTTTTTTTTTATAAATAGGTAGAATCCCCACCTTGGATTCAACCTAGAAAAATATTAAAAGAATAAAATACAATAAATGGGCTTGGAAAAAGGATGCATTGAAAACGAAGCTGCAACACAACCTCTACAAAGACACCTATAAATGAGACAACACAATCCCTTATATGTCATAAACCCCATGCCAAAAATTGTTTCCCACATCCATGTCACGTTCTCCACATGACTTAGAGAGGGGTTCCACTTGGGAAACACTCCTTGAGTTGAGGCATGATTCACCCTATAGGTCACTTTGTCAACCCTCCCATACCTAAACATGGAAAATTGCATAGGGTCTTTGAGAATTTTGTTAGTTTTATGAGGTGGTTTTTGATGCACATGCTTAGATGGATATTTTATTGATTTGATTTACTTATCATTATTCATTTTAATTGAGATCCTTGGAGGGCATATTCATTGTATTTTTAGGACCTTGCTTGGTGGACAATTTTGGAAGAACGAGCCTAGATTGGACATCCTTAGGGCATGAAGCCCACATATTGGATACCATGGCCCACACACCTGAGTATGATGATATCCTTTGGAGACTTGAGAGGAACCTTGCCCCTACTAGCCCAACATTTTACCTTTGGAGGCCAAAACATCACATAGAGAGGGCTTGTTGTCACCCTAGGGCTAGGGTTTGGTGTGGTTGACTTGATGCTTGGTACATTATGGATGGAGAGACGCCCTGTATTAATGGAGGAGGCCCTAGAAAATTAGAGGGAGGCCTTTCTAGGCCCAATTTTTCATCTCCAAACTCAACGATTTGCTAAAAGTGCAAAAACGTTGCCCTAAAGGGGTGATGTGATATTTGTTTTAGGGTTTCTTATGTGCAAAGTCAAATTTAAAATTGTAAAGGGGAAAAGTAAGGGTTTTTTACCCCTTACTTTGTGGTTTACCCTAAATATAAGTGGAGATACACTTTTAAGAGGATTTATATAAATACGTATAATTTCATTTCATTTTGATCATAGAATTCTCACATGGAGAAAGGATCCTTGGTTGAAATTTGCACCCTATTTGGGAAATTTTATCTATCTCTCTTGTTGCTATCTCTTGTGATGATTTGTACTGGATATTGGATGAATAAATAAGGTGCTATATTTATTGGAGGCTATTTCTTTCTTTTATGGTGTATTTTTCTTGGTTAAAATGAGTTTATCTTGTTAATGTTTGGACTAGGTAAGGAATATCTCTTGTTATTTCTTCTTTTCTTGGTTGCAAGGTTAATTTGTTAATATTTTGGGGAGTATAAGTATATAGAACCCTAGTAAGCCCATCATAATTTTTTTTGGAATAATTTGTTGCACAAAGGAATACTGCACAAAGGAATACTAGGAGAAGTAAAGGGTTACACCCTCCTAGGTTTTTTCGAGTTAGTTTCACTTTCCTTTGGGAGTATAAGGGATTGCACCCATAGAAACCTTTAGGGGCTATATATCACCCATGGGATATTTTTCCATTCTTTTTCACAAAAAAAGATTCACCAATTTCCATTTTTTCTAAAAATGATTTGCCTATATTTTATAAAATAATTTGTTTTACTTGAAAAATAGCCCAAATTTTATAAAAACTATATAAAATCCTTATAAATTTGAATTTTTTTACAAAAATATCGTCAAACATTTTATACTTTGCATAAAAGGCTAGTAAGATTCGCCAAAGTTTCTACTGTTTGAGTTAAATTTCCTTCCTTAAAATCATCTATGATTACACCCCCAAGGAATTAGCACAACCGATTCTCTCATTTAAAAGACTCCATAACCCAATAGTTAAAGGAACTAGTCTCTTGCATTGGAGAAATAAAATCTTTCCATTGGGATACGTGGAATCACGAGATATTTAAATTGTTTAAATTGGAATCTTTTCTATATGCTTAAAGATAGACAAGGCTACTAGGGTGTCTTGTTTCTCCAAGTATTTATTGCTTCTATAATAATTTTATGCTACAGCCATTAGGGCTACAATAAAATACTTCACAACTTTCAAATTTAATCATTTTGTAACCATCATAATTTTGTAGAACGTTGCCAAACTAATCTACTAGTTGTTGTGCTTATTTTGGGTGGATTACTTGCAAGTTTAGGTGGTTGGAATTTTCTGGTGTGGAAAGTGTATGCTACAGCGATAAGGATGCAATAATATCTCTTCAATACTTGTACCTAACAGCCTTTAATTTTTGCTAAACTATTGTGTTATCATACTTGAGTTACACTAGTAATTGCTAGCTAATCTCTTCCATATTTTATTGGATTTTAGTGACTTGTTTAGAAACTCTTTTATTCATTTCATTGATGATATATATCACTATATATTGCTTCTAATTTGGATATAAATATTCAATTTCTTGTCCATTAGATTATTGGGATCGTATCTTGTGTTTTCTTGTGTTTCAAGCAGGTAAAACATTCCTCCATAGGTACTCAAGAATTTTGAAACCATTGACCATCTCTGAGACTTGTTCTCGAGCCATACTTCACTTAGTAGTTTTAACTATAGGGGATTCACTTCCATAAACTCACTTTCCATCTCATTTCCCCCTAGGGTCACCTAGGATTCCCCCCTTGTGTTGGGTATACTCTCCCAAAGTTATCACCGTCTCATGGATTGCGTCGAGCTTTTCCCAACCTAAAGGGTTTTCGATAAAATTTTGGTGTTGTTTCTTGGGATGATTTTGAATCCACTTTTGAGCCCTAATGACACTCTGGAAAGCTATACCAAATCCTTTCCCTAGTTTTCCTCACGGCTCCACCTGAGAGAAGTTCCCTCTCCCCTTTTCTTTGATGCAATTTTTAGGTTCATATGGTAACTCCATAATCTAGGATCCCACCTTTCCCTTATTTTCCCCTTTCCATCCTTTGATGAGCCTTGATCTAATCTTGCGACTCCATTGAGGTGTATTTTGAGTCAATGGAATTAGGGCGCCATGGGATGAAACCTTTCCCATAACTTGTGATGTCTCGAGGAAGGAAATTTTACAAATGGAAATGGGAAAATATGCTAGTGAAGATTCTAAGCAAGGGATGAATCTTGTAAAAATGTTATCTCAAAAATATGTCGAAGAACTAGCCCTTGAGTATGAAGAGATGCTTGAAGGAAAAATATATGAAATAAGTTACCAAGAATATCATGATGAATTTTCTCATCTTAAAGATCCAGACGAGACATTTGTGTCCATGCTCCCACTTGATGAAGATGAAGAGCTTATATCTACCCTTCCATTTGATGAATACATCCACGCCTATGTTTTTCCTGCACATCAAGAAGAGAATATGATGAGTTGTAACCCTTTCGAAGATATTGATGATACTTTATTCCATTATTTTGTAAGTGAAGAAGTATTTGAATAACCCTTGGATGCGACAGACCCTTTTTGGAAAAGGAAAACAAAGCATTTTCTATTAAGGATCAAGCCCCTTGTGATGAAGAGGCAATGGAGGGGCATGCCCATGAAGAGAAAGAAGAATCTTGATGAGGTGCAACATGTTGAGAAACCTCATGATACATACTTATCTTTTCTCCTTCTTGATGAAGGTGAGGTTGTCTAACCTTTTTTTCCATCTGCACATAAAGTTGAAGAAGAAACTAGTCTCAATGATGAATAATATGAAGATCCAGTTGAAGTCATCCTAACCTCTATTGCTCCTGCACACAAAGACAAAGAGATGCTCATTTTTAGTCATATTGATTGTCTTATGAAAGAACCCTTAGATATGGTTGATCATAATATAGACACTTTCATACAACCTGGGAGACATAAATGGGATGTTGGTCATTTCATTTTTGATAGAGACCCCATTTAAAAAATTGAGGGCGATTCTCGTGCAAAATGGATTGAGTTATCATCTCCAGGAAATTTCTCCTCACTTGTACATGATTCATATTCTTACCAACTCGATGATGATATGATAAGGCATTTATTTCATCCATTTGAGGATGATCTGTCACCATATACTCATGATGATTCTAAGTCATCCCTTCATAGTTTTCATTCTTACCCTTTTGGGGATTCATATTTGTTCTATGGAGGTTTCCAGTGACCTTTTTTCTCAGAATTTGATAGATACAAGTTCATGGTCATCCCAGAGAAAAAAAATATTCACATTGTAGAGAAACAATATTCTCATCTTAAGGCATTTTACAAAATCAAAGGGAAACAATTTTTCAGTATCAGGAAGATTTATTCCTCTGGACATGAGGTTTTCTTTTGCCTCTTATATTTTTCTCTAGGAATCCATGCAGTCTTCTTTTGATCTCTCATCTCCTCTCAATATTCAACAAGTAGTGGACCTTTGTTCACAGATGAATATGAACCATCATCTATATACTATATTCCTCTTCAAGGATGGGTTTATTGAGCTTGTGTCTATCACATCTGGAAGGATTTACTAGATGATCAGGCCTACGGTTTTTCTTTCCAAGGGGATCTCCCCCCTCTCAGCCATCTCCATGATTTTCTTTTCATGATTTATTATATTTATATTTATGCGCATGATTATTATGTGCTCAACTTTTCTGTGTGATATTACATGATTAAGCACAATGGGAGATACCTTGATGAAATGATGGACATGTGGTTGCACTGGTTGTATGACTTCACCTGACATCACCTATCACCTGATCTTCAAGGCCCTAGGGTCCCAGGTAAATAGGTAATTCATATCGCTTTCTTGAATTTTCATCTTGATTGCTCATGGTAGCTTATTCACATTTCATATTTGATTTTCATTTTTCTTTAATTGCATTATTTTATTTACATGCTTCTCTTTTTCATCATATATATGAAAAATACAAAAAAATAAAAAAATCTAGATTAGTTGTCAATTTGGTTTTGATTATATGGACAAAGGATGATTGAGCCATCCTACACATGACAATTTGTTGTTTCAGTTTTTGTAGGACATGTCAGACCAGGAGATGTTGAGGTTCTCATGCACTCTACGGTGAGTACATGTCCCTGAGTAGGAGCCATGTGTTATCCTCATTCTCTAGGGATAACTAAGGAGATTATGTCTCAAGGCACTTAGGTTGAAAACATGGAGTATCGACAGAAACATGACTGAAAAAATCCACTTGCATAGACAAAGACCTCAAGTTCATCACGATGGTATCCGCCACACCGGCTTTCTTCTGGAAGACATTGGGTCTTTCTCCATGAAGAAAAAGCAAGGTATTATGGTAAGTGTCATTTCAATATTTCAGGCATTTGAGTTTGTTGCATTTAAAAGTTGTTTTTTATTATGTAATGTGTTAACGTTGAGTAAATTGTTTGGCTGAAGAAACAATCTACAAAGGTAACCTACAAACCAACTTTAATATTGGAAACTATCTTTTCCAATCTAGAGAGGGATTTCTCTGAGACTTCATCTTAGATAGGTTTCTTTAAAATGATGGCTAGATTTAAAACTTTAAGATAATTTTTTAAGGTCTGCTCACAAAATACAGTTCTTCTAGGGCTATGGAGTCAACCCCTAAAAAGAAAGAAAACAATGCTTGGTAGATATAACTCCTCAGAGGAGCAAAGGATAAATAAGGTGATGTAATTCATTGTTTAGTTTAATCATGTAGGGTGAAAGAAGGAAAGAAACATACAAAAGAATCAAAGGACCACAATGGATGAATTTTGATCTTAGCTGAGAAGATAGAAAGAATTTAAATTGGTCCAGTCTAGAGCACCATTTAGATGAATTATGGACTTTAAAATTTACCAATTTAAAGAGAAGAGAAGTGAAAATGAATATGAGTACA
>ML783100.1:643348-694995 GCA_009831015.1 Picea engelmannii
TTGGTTTTGGTGTATGGTTACTGCATTATTATATGATTGAGTGGTTAAACCAAGCATGGCTAATTGGGTGAGTTGATTAATCAAATACACAGTTGTTGCTTCCTTGTGTTTATTGAATGGATGACTCGACATTGTTTTCATGAATCGATGATTACTGTAACTATGTGTTTTTAATGGCCTAATGATCATTGCAATTGAGGTGTTTATCACAGTTCCATACACTATGTATGTTTGGTTATTTAAATGTGTTATCAAGAATGGGCACAAGTTGTTACACAATATGGTTTTGGTTGCAATTTTATTGATTTGAGAGATATTGTTGATGCCTTCTTGTGTTGGATTGATAGCTCGACATGAGGAGTCAAAATAAAATGTTGTGACTGTATGTTTTAAAATGGTCAAATTGGAACATTGAAATCATGGTAACTATGGCATGGTTATCCACTGTGCTGATATCAATATTAATTGATTGCGCCATTGGAGGAAGTCATAGGGTGTTGAGCATGGCTTGTTGCAATTTGTTCGATTTGTTTGTAAAACTAGGCTTGGTGTTGATGCCTCGTTGAATTAGATGGATAGCCCAACATTTTGATTGTTTAGAGTCGAAAAAAATTGGGCTTGCACAGTCTTAGAAATACACTTGCTTGATTGGATTGTTTTGTGGTTTCTACAATGTAGCATGAGTTGGAGTGGTAATTGTTGTCTGTATGTTAAATGAATGTCATGCATTTTAAATAGTGACAGACGTGATTGTTGTAAAAATATAACCTCATTGCCATTCAATTGGTTTAAGGACAGAATCAGGCACAAATTTTGAGTTGTATTTGATGATTGAAGTAATTTGCGAGCAGTGATTGAATTTAGATGTTGGGCAGAGTGGAAATAAGTGACTCTTTATGCATCTAGGAATTTTTTATTTTTTATTGAATGGATAAATAAGAGGAACATAGCTCCCCTACAGATTGATGTGGAATGCATACTATCTTGTTTTATGAAATTGTGCTAAATATTTGAGCATGAACAACGAGCTAGCTAATGCACATGGTTGTTTGAATTATACACAATAGTTGTTTATTGGGCTACATAGGTCATTTGGTTCGTGTATTTCTTCCTACATAATGGTTTTATGGATTACTTAATTAATTTTATGAACGATAACCTCTCCCTTTCCCACCATTATTTTGTATTTTTCACTAATTACAAGCCCATCACCTTCCCACATTCATTTTTCACTCCCTGTTCTAAAAATGATTACAGTCAAGAAGAATTTTGTATTAATACAGCTGGAAGTCACGGTTCCTTGGTTGTATCACAATGATGTTTTCTTTCGTTTGCATAATAGTTGATTGTTGTTTTCTTTGAGAAATAATTGCATTCTTTTCCCCCTCATTATATCATGTTTTTCTCAATATAATCCCCTCGCATATCCCAAAACCCGTTTTTCACCCCCTGCTCATTGATGAATGGTTAAACAATTTGTATGGATTTGATTGCATGGGTCTGATATATTGCTGAGCCAAAATCTATTTCATATTTTTAAAGAGTGATCATGTATGGTTATTTAAAATACTATTTTCTAATCAATCACACATACAGGGATGAGCTATTCGAACAAAAGGAAGAAATTTGAGGCCCACCATGCCTCCGTCAAAGAGAAAGTTGCTACTGCCCCGTCCGCATCTTTAGATAATTCTAGTAAATTTGTGTCCTCCCACATGCATTGGAAGGACGATCACTCTCATATGATCAACAATATGAGTATTAAAGATTCCACACAGCCTAAAGTAGGTTCAAAAGAACTAAAAGATGATAGAATCAACAAGGGAAATATTTCCTCACAAACTTGAAAATATGGATTTTAAATTTATATATTGTTGATGACAGTTGAATTCAGATTTTCGTATAGCACGCTTTTGGATATGTTGGTAATATATTTTGTAAATAATTGCAAACATTATTGAGATAACTTGCCAAATGATTATATTATGATGGCATTCACGAGGAATGTTTTGCTTAATTGACTAGTATGTTATGATTGTTAAGAACCAAAGGGAGTCATAAGGGGTCCCACCTACTAGTTATTATTTATTTATAACCCTTATTATGATTATTAATTACCCTTCTAACTAAAATTTGGTTGAGTCTTTTAATTAACTTAACTAATGAGTTGGTTCAACTACTTCAACCAATTCCAATTTGCTTACAGGAAAAGAAAAGGAGGAACAAGAGAGAGGGAAGGAGAAACATACTACGGTTTTATCTTTGAGTTTATGCAGAGATAGTTCATTTTTCATTCATTCCTTAATTTATCACAAGCCTAATTCTTTTTATGAAAGCAGGGTCTTATTGTAGACAACAAGATTCGGGGCTGAATTACATCATTCAGACACTTGTTTTTTAGAGGTGTTGATCTATCTTTCATAGTCTGTGTAGGCTTGTATGTTTGTGAATTAGATTTCATGACTAGCAAAGGCTATTGTGCATAGTCTAGTGGGCAACAGTTTGTGGCAAGATGATCCAGCTATTAGACTTTATTTTTTTATTTTTTGTCGGAGGTCATGTTGTATGTTCCATCCGGGATGTCTAAGTTTGACATTGGTCCTAAATTTATGCATGCGATTTTGTAAAAGAACGACTCTTTGGTGAATTTGAATGAAATAAAGGATTTCTTTATGTCCCATCTATCTTTATTATCATCTTGGTGTCTTTACTTCTATCTTTACATTTATTTCAGCAACTGTTATATTCAAAAAATTACATAAAAAATAAATTTCCAACAAGATTTTTATTGAGAAAAGACTAGCCTAAGCACTGGTAATTAATACTTGTGAGTTAGGATGTTATTTTTTTGGCTATAAACATAGGGTGATATTCCTGTGCATTTGTATTTACCCAAGCAAAATATAAAAATGCTTGAGTAAGATCATTTCATATCTTTTACTCAACACACACGTGAGGAGATAATGGTTTGGATCCGTCGTATTGGTTATATTCCTCTAGGCATGTGGTGTCATCATTAATTACATGCCAAGGAGATTGGCGATCTATCCGAATCTTATTGCTTGACCCTTTAATTTCATGTATTTCCAAGTAGCCCAACCCAGTCCCATGGGAATCCCCTACCAGAACATGTACTTTGGACGTAGGACATAACTTCGAGTTGAATTGGAAATCTTATAAAAATTTAAAACTATCAATCTAATCTAATCCTCATGTGTGACTAGAGTGTATGTTTCACTTCCAAAAGGGAAAATTATGCCAACTATGTACTCTTATAGATATTTTACATCCTATGCTAACTCTACTCTACAAGAATTGAGGGATGAGAAAGGGAGCTAAGTGGCGGGTGAACCCTACGGGCCATAATATACCTTCAACCCGTTGCCATTAATAAGTCCCTTGAGAAGTTGTCTCTGTAATGTAGCCATCCTGGTGGAACCCACTTCATTGATGTAGAACAATAAAAAAGGACCTAACCAACACATAAGTAACTTGCCATATGCTGTAAATAATTTTTTTCATATAACAAGATGAAAGATCCCAGATGGAGGATTTTTTGGTGGATGTTGTGATCATGCCATGACTTTTGTATTTTATTCTCGAACACACGATTGAATCCTACTAGAATGTAGTCCTCTTCTAGATCCATGAGTTCATCTAAACTTTGTTGAAGATATTATTCATCTTTCATCTGAGTTGCGAGGGAAACATGTACGCTGGGAACAACAAATTCAAACAACATGGATTCTTCTTTACCATATACCAATTTGAATGGTGTGTTCTTCATCATCCTCTTGCAGTTGGTTCGATATGCGCATAATACTACAAGAATCCTATGATACCAGTCATCACGTTGCACATTCCGAACTTTTGTTAAATCATGTTCTAAAATTTTATTGAAATCTTTAATCATACCATTAGCTTGAGGATGATAGGGAGTGCTATTTTGGTTGTGGATCATGAAATCATGAATGAGTTCTTGAATGGCCTTGTTCAAAAAATGCGATCATTCATCATTCATCAACACCCTTGGATAACCAAATATAATGATCGCATTCTCAAAAATGAATCGCACCACCATGTTTGTTGTGAAATCCTTAACTGGTGCGGCTTCGACCCATTTTTTTAGATATTCAGTATCTGCAATAATGTAGAGTGCACCTATGAGACATGCAAGAGGATTGATGGGGCCCATAAAATAAATTTCCTATTTATTAAATGGCTCTAATGTTGTAAACAAAACCAGAGGGAGCTCAACTCTTTGGAAAGGTTTTTTGATTCATTGGCATGTGTCATAGAGTTTAGAATACTCCTTGTTATTAGAAAAAAGTGACGGCCACCAAATCCCTGCAAGCATAACTTTTTGTGCAGTGGAATTATCTATATTGTGCCCCCCTACAATACCCTCATGTGCTTCATACAAAATGAGGTCATGTTCATGCTCCTAGGCACATCTGTTTAAAATGCCATTACCTCCTAGTTTATATATTTGTTTGATAATCAATTGATAATATGTGCTATAGGTCACTAGTTGATGGAACTAGGCCATATTACACCCCATCAGAGCTTGTCCTGATGTGAGGAATTGAATGATATCAAATAACTAATTAGGAATGGCTTCATCATGAAATATTTTCAGATCGAGGAGTTCATCATTGAGGCTCTAACTATATTCAAGAGACTCAATCCGCAATAAATGATATGGTACAACATTATGTTTCCCATTCTAGACGACTAATTCAAACTCAAATTATTGAAAGAGAAACAACCAACAACATATTATTCCTCCCAACACTGGATTGTTGACCAAATACTTGAGTGTGAAATGGTTATGGAAGAATTTAAAAGGGGTTCCCAACAACTAATGGTGAAACTTTTGTAAGGAATATACCATGGAGAGGCCCTCACGCTTGGTTGTTGTATAATTTTTTTTTTTTTTCATATGACAACTTGGGACTGGAAAAAAGAACCAGATGGTCAATATTACATTCGCCCAGTTGTGTAATAATTACTCCTAGAACGATGGGCGAAGAATCTACATGGACATGAATGAGTTTAGACCAATCAAGAAAGACAAAAATCGATGTAGTGATTAGTTTCTCTTTTAAAGTATCCAAGGATTCCTAGAAGTCCTGTGTGTAGACATACTTGGTATCTTTGTGGAGAAGCTTCTCGAAAGGAGATGCAATCTTCACATCATTTTGAATGAATTGATGATAATATCTAGTATAACCCAATGTTGCGCAAAGATCACGAATTGAGGTGGGGGGCACCATATCTAGTATGGATAAAATATTATCTTGGACAAATAATAATCCATCCTTGGAAACTACATACCCCAATAGTGTTCCAAAATGTGTAAAAAAGATGCATTTCTTAAAATTAAGAGAAATATGGATATGGAGACATTGATACAACATTAAGTGAAGAGTATTCATGTGCCCCTTTAGAAAACTGAATATTTTCCATTCATCTAAGTAAACTTCAAGGAACTTGTGGATAAATTGTTTGAAAGTTGTGACCACAATCTTGGAGAAAATTGAAGGTGCATTCTTTAGTCCAAATGGCATCACCGTATAAGAAAAAGAACCCCATTTTTTGCAAAGTTATCTTTGGCTTGATTGTCCTCGATGTTTTTAACCTAGTGATATCTTGAAAAGTTTTCTATAAAAGAGTACACCACTCATCTGCCAACATTTTATAGAACTTCATCAGTGAAATGGGTGGGGAAAGGGTCGTGGACATAGGATGTGTTATCCCCGTTTCCTAGGGATAACTAAGGGGATGATGTATCAAGTCCCTTAGGTTGGATATATGGATTACTAAGAGACACACAACTAACAACATCTACTTGCCCAGATAGAGTCCATCCTCACCACCACAGATCTCAGTTTCATCACAATGGTATCTTCCACATCAGATTACTTCCGGAAGACATTGGGTCTTGCTCCATGAGGTAGAAGCCATGTATTATGGTAAGTGTCATTTTGATATTTGAGGAATTTTATTTTGATGAATTTAAAAGTTGTTTTTGATTATGTAGCCTATGGTTAGAATTTATTCTCTTTTCCCTACTTCACCTTGGTGGTTGACACTATGCCCTAGTAAGTGGTCACCCCTAGGGATATGTTTTCTACTGGGGGTACCCTTAAAAAGTCATCATGCCATTCCCGGTCACACTTACCACTTTCTATACTTCATCCCTTCATCTCCTTATCTTTTGGGATTTTCGGGTGTATTCACCCAAGAAGGGATTGTCCCTCATTTCAATGGAATAAGGAATTGAAGGCACATAGGCTTGTAGCTGGAAAAAGATAAAATACAATAATCAACCTTCTAGATGCTCGCCCAGGGATCCCAAGGAAATTGAAATGTCTCTCATAAGAAACTGATGGGAACCATGAAAAATAACAAATGCAAAAATTCCAACCAAGGTAGAGCATGTGTGGGATTGTTTTTTCATGCTTAGGTAGAAGTCTTACACATTGTCTTAAACTTGGGGAAGCGTAATGTGACCAACGTAGAGTCAAGGTGGGAATTTTTTTTTTATAAATAGGTAGAATCCCCACCTTGGATTCAACCTAGAAAAATATTAAAAGAATAAAATACAATAAATGGGCTTGGAAAAAGGATGCATTGAAAACGAAGCTGCAACACAACCTCTACAAAGACACCTATAAATGAGACAACACAATCCCTTATATGTCATAAACCCCATGCCAAAAATTGTTTCCCACATCCATGTCACGTTCTCCACATGACTTAGAGAGGGGTTCCACTTGGGAAACACTCCTTGAGTTGAGGCATGATTCACCCTATAGGTCACTTTGTCAACCCTCCCATACCTAAACATGGAAAATTGCATAGGGTCTTTGAGAATTTTGTTAGTTTTATGAGGTGGTTTTTGATGCACATGCTTAGATGGATATTTTATTGATTTGATTTACTTATCATTATTCATTTTAATTGAGATCCTTGGAGGGCATATTCATTGTATTTTTAGGACCTTGCTTGGTGGACAATTTTGGAAGAACGAGCCTAGATTGGACATCCTTAGGGCATGAAGCCCACATATTGGATACCATGGCCCACACACCTGAGTATGATGATATCCTTTGGAGACTTGAGAGGAACCTTGCCCCTACTAGCCCAACATTTTACCTTTGGAGGCCAAAACATCACATAGAGAGGGCTTGTTGTCACCCTAGGGCTAGGGTTTGGTGTGGTTGACTTGATGCTTGGTACATTATGGATGGAGAGACGCCCTGTATTAATGGAGGAGGCCCTAGAAAATTAGAGGGAGGCCTTTCTAGGCCCAATTTTTCATCTCCAAACTCAACGATTTGCTAAAAGTGCAAAAACGTTGCCCTAAAGGGGTGATGTGATATTTGTTTTAGGGTTTCTTATGTGCAAAGTCAAATTTAAAATTGTAAAGGGGAAAAGTAAGGGTTTTTTACCCCTTACTTTGTGGTTTACCCTAAATATAAGTGGAGATACACTTTTAAGAGGATTTATATAAATACGTATAATTTCATTTCATTTTGATCATAGAATTCTCACATGGAGAAAGGATCCTTGGTTGAAATTTGCACCCTATTTGGGAAATTTTATCTATCTCTCTTGTTGCTATCTCTTGTGATGATTTGTACTGGATATTGGATGAATAAATAAGGTGCTATATTTATTGGAGGCTATTTCTTTCTTTTATGGTGTATTTTTCTTGGTTAAAATGAGTTTATCTTGTTAATGTTTGGACTAGGTAAGGAATATCTCTTGTTATTTCTTCTTTTCTTGGTTGCAAGGTTAATTTGTTAATATTTTGGGGAGTATAAGTATATAGAACCCTAGTAAGCCCATCATAATTTTTTTTGGAATAATTTGTTGCACAAAGGAATACTGCACAAAGGAATACTAGGAGAAGTAAAGGGTTACACCCTCCTAGGTTTTTTCGAGTTAGTTTCACTTTCCTTTGGGAGTATAAGGGATTGCACCCATAGAAACCTTTAGGGGCTATATATCACCCATGGGATATTTTTCCATTCTTTTTCACAAAAAAAGATTCACCAATTTCCATTTTTTCTAAAAATGATTTGCCTATATTTTATAAAATAATTTGTTTTACTTGAAAAATAGCCCAAATTTTATAAAAACTATATAAAATCCTTATAAATTTGAATTTTTTTACAAAAATATCGTCAAACATTTTATACTTTGCATAAAAGGCTAGTAAGATTCGCCAAAGTTTCTACTGTTTGAGTTAAATTTCCTTCCTTAAAATCATCTATGATTACACCCCCAAGGAATTAGCACAACCGATTCTCTCATTTAAAAGACTCCATAACCCAATAGTTAAAGGAACTAGTCTCTTGCATTGGAGAAATAAAATCTTTCCATTGGGATACGTGGAATCACGAGATATTTAAATTGTTTAAATTGGAATCTTTTCTATATGCTTAAAGATAGACAAGGCTACTAGGGTGTCTTGTTTCTCCAAGTATTTATTGCTTCTATAATAATTTTATGCTACAGCCATTAGGGCTACAATAAAATACTTCACAACTTTCAAATTTAATCATTTTGTAACCATCATAATTTTGTAGAACGTTGCCAAACTAATCTACTAGTTGTTGTGCTTATTTTGGGTGGATTACTTGCAAGTTTAGGTGGTTGGAATTTTCTGGTGTGGAAAGTGTATGCTACAGCGATAAGGATGCAATAATATCTCTTCAATACTTGTACCTAACAGCCTTTAATTTTTGCTAAACTATTGTGTTATCATACTTGAGTTACACTAGTAATTGCTAGCTAATCTCTTCCATATTTTATTGGATTTTAGTGACTTGTTTAGAAACTCTTTTATTCATTTCATTGATGATATATATCACTATATATTGCTTCTAATTTGGATATAAATATTCAATTTCTTGTCCATTAGATTATTGGGATCGTATCTTGTGTTTTCTTGTGTTTCAAGCAGGTAAAACATTCCTCCATAGGTACTCAAGAATTTTGAAACCATTGACCATCTCTGAGACTTGTTCTCGAGCCATACTTCACTTAGTAGTTTTAACTATAGGGGATTCACTTCCATAAACTCACTTTCCATCTCATTTCCCCCTAGGGTCACCTAGGATTCCCCCCTTGTGTTGGGTATACTCTCCCAAAGTTATCACCGTCTCATGGATTGCGTCGAGCTTTTCCCAACCTAAAGGGTTTTCGATAAAATTTTGGTGTTGTTTCTTGGGATGATTTTGAATCCACTTTTGAGCCCTAATGACACTCTGGAAAGCTATACCAAATCCTTTCCCTAGTTTTCCTCACGGCTCCACCTGAGAGAAGTTCCCTCTCCCCTTTTCTTTGATGCAATTTTTAGGTTCATATGGTAACTCCATAATCTAGGATCCCACCTTTCCCTTATTTTCCCCTTTCCATCCTTTGATGAGCCTTGATCTAATCTTGCGACTCCATTGAGGTGTATTTTGAGTCAATGGAATTAGGGCGCCATGGGATGAAACCTTTCCCATAACTTGTGATGTCTCGAGGAAGGAAATTTTACAAATGGAAATGGGAAAATATGCTAGTGAAGATTCTAAGCAAGGGATGAATCTTGTAAAAATGTTATCTCAAAAATATGTCGAAGAACTAGCCCTTGAGTATGAAGAGATGCTTGAAGGAAAAATATATGAAATAAGTTACCAAGAATATCATGATGAATTTTCTCATCTTAAAGATCCAGACGAGACATTTGTGTCCATGCTCCCACTTGATGAAGATGAAGAGCTTATATCTACCCTTCCATTTGATGAATACATCCACGCCTATGTTTTTCCTGCACATCAAGAAGAGAATATGATGAGTTGTAACCCTTTCGAAGATATTGATGATACTTTATTCCATTATTTTGTAAGTGAAGAAGTATTTGAATAACCCTTGGATGCGACAGACCCTTTTTGGAAAAGGAAAACAAAGCATTTTCTATTAAGGATCAAGCCCCTTGTGATGAAGAGGCAATGGAGGGGCATGCCCATGAAGAGAAAGAAGAATCTTGATGAGGTGCAACATGTTGAGAAACCTCATGATACATACTTATCTTTTCTCCTTCTTGATGAAGGTGAGGTTGTCTAACCTTTTTTTCCATCTGCACATAAAGTTGAAGAAGAAACTAGTCTCAATGATGAATAATATGAAGATCCAGTTGAAGTCATCCTAACCTCTATTGCTCCTGCACACAAAGACAAAGAGATGCTCATTTTTAGTCATATTGATTGTCTTATGAAAGAACCCTTAGATATGGTTGATCATAATATAGACACTTTCATACAACCTGGGAGACATAAATGGGATGTTGGTCATTTCATTTTTGATAGAGACCCCATTTAAAAAATTGAGGGCGATTCTCGTGCAAAATGGATTGAGTTATCATCTCCAGGAAATTTCTCCTCACTTGTACATGATTCATATTCTTACCAACTCGATGATGATATGATAAGGCATTTATTTCATCCATTTGAGGATGATCTGTCACCATATACTCATGATGATTCTAAGTCATCCCTTCATAGTTTTCATTCTTACCCTTTTGGGGATTCATATTTGTTCTATGGAGGTTTCCAGTGACCTTTTTTCTCAGAATTTGATAGATACAAGTTCATGGTCATCCCAGAGAAAAAAAATATTCACATTGTAGAGAAACAATATTCTCATCTTAAGGCATTTTACAAAATCAAAGGGAAACAATTTTTCAGTATCAGGAAGATTTATTCCTCTGGACATGAGGTTTTCTTTTGCCTCTTATATTTTTCTCTAGGAATCCATGCAGTCTTCTTTTGATCTCTCATCTCCTCTCAATATTCAACAAGTAGTGGACCTTTGTTCACAGATGAATATGAACCATCATCTATATACTATATTCCTCTTCAAGGATGGGTTTATTGAGCTTGTGTCTATCACATCTGGAAGGATTTACTAGATGATCAGGCCTACGGTTTTTCTTTCCAAGGGGATCTCCCCCCTCTCAGCCATCTCCATGATTTTCTTTTCATGATTTATTATATTTATATTTATGCGCATGATTATTATGTGCTCAACTTTTCTGTGTGATATTACATGATTAAGCACAATGGGAGATACCTTGATGAAATGATGGACATGTGGTTGCACTGGTTGTATGACTTCACCTGACATCACCTATCACCTGATCTTCAAGGCCCTAGGGTCCCAGGTAAATAGGTAATTCATATCGCTTTCTTGAATTTTCATCTTGATTGCTCATGGTAGCTTATTCACATTTCATATTTGATTTTCATTTTTCTTTAATTGCATTATTTTATTTACATGCTTCTCTTTTTCATCATATATATGAAAAATACAAAAAAATAAAAAAATCTAGATTAGTTGTCAATTTGGTTTTGATTATATGGACAAAGGATGATTGAGCCATCCTACACATGACAATTTGTTGTTTCAGTTTTTGTAGGACATGTCAGACCAGGAGATGTTGAGGTTCTCATGCACTCTACGGTGAGTACATGTCCCTGAGTAGGAGCCATGTGTTATCCTCATTCTCTAGGGATAACTAAGGAGATTATGTCTCAAGGCACTTAGGTTGAAAACATGGAGTATCGACAGAAACATGACTGAAAAAATCCACTTGCATAGACAAAGACCTCAAGTTCATCACGATGGTATCCGCCACACCGGCTTTCTTCTGGAAGACATTGGGTCTTTCTCCATGAAGAAAAAGCAAGGTATTATGGTAAGTGTCATTTCAATATTTCAGGCATTTGAGTTTGTTGCATTTAAAAGTTGTTTTTTATTATGTAATGTGTTAACGTTGAGTAAATTGTTTGGCTGAAGAAACAATCTACAAAGGTAACCTACAAACCAACTTTAATATTGGAAACTATCTTTTCCAATCTAGAGAGGGATTTCTCTGAGACTTCATCTTAGATAGGTTTCTTTAAAATGATGGCTAGATTTAAAACTTTAAGATAATTTTTTAAGGTCTGCTCACAAAATACAGTTCTTCTAGGGCTATGGAGTCAACCCCTAAAAAGAAAGAAAACAATGCTTGGTAGATATAACTCCTCAGAGGAGCAAAGGATAAATAAGGTGATGTAATTCATTGTTTAGTTTAATCATGTAGGGTGAAAGAAGGAAAGAAACATACAAAAGAATCAAAGGACCACAATGGATGAATTTTGATCTTAGCTGAGAAGATAGAAAGAATTTAAATTGGTCCAGTCTAGAGCACCATTTAGATGAATTATGGACTTTAAAATTTACCAATTTAAAGAGAAGAGAAGTGAAAATGAATATGAGTACACAAGAAATACATACAAACAAAGGTACAAGCTTCAGATCATCACCATTAGAATCTTTTCCTTAAGGAGTTGAATACTTCTGCATTTGTATTTCTTTAGATTTAGGAAATTACATAGAGGTTCAAAATGTCTATGCTTTTGCCCGTATGCCCCCTTTTTTACATCAAAATGTCCCTATATATAAAAAATAAAGCTACACTTAGCTGCTAGGAGTTGAACTACTATCTCTTAGAGTTACGAATCTGGTTGTTTTCAAAGAGAAGAACAACCTCTACAAAATTTACGAAAAATAGCAAAGTCGATATGTAAATCATAACCTATCCGAGATGTTATTTACAATCATAAATTCTTAAGAAAATTCCAACCATATGGTTGTGATGAATCATCATGTGTATTTCTAGACAACACTATCATCATTGCATAGTAAATTCTGGTTTCTATTGCGCAAATGTTGGTTGTGAAATTTGCACGGTGATTTCACACGATGAATCTTCATGTTGAGGTTGCACGCGTAAATCCAGTTGGAAGAAAAGGATGTCATCATTTAGTTTTTCCATAGCTTCCTTGTACGAACTCACTTGTATTCGTAAGGCCCTGTTTGTCCTTCTTAATGAAAAAAAATGTCTTTTCAAACTCCTCACCTATCTCAACAAAGTCGCATTTCTTTTCAATTTTGATTGAGCGTTAGAGAGAGTTGGACATGCATTGTCAATAACCGGTCTGCATTCCTTGAAATGTTCCATGAATCTCTCCTTTGATATCTTATTTTCTTCCATGAGCTCAATGATCGCATCTTGAGTCTGTCTTAGCTTATTTTTCAACCAATTTATATTATTTTCTCCCCCTGTTGGTGAGGTAGGATATCTCTGACCTGCTTGACTTTGTGATGTTGGTGTTTTAGAAATTATTTCTACTAGTTGCCTTCTTAATTCTTTGTTTTCTTGATAGAATTAGGCTATGACATGCTGAGATTTCTTTAGTTTTTGTTTGACCTCGTTAGTATCTGCATCTTCCTCACCTAGTTCCACTTTCTAGAGATGATTTTAAGGATGGAAATTTATTTTAAAATGTAGAAAACTTGGTGAATCTTACTAATCCTTCATATGACAACTATAAAATGTTTGGTGATATTTTTGTAAAAATATTCAAATTTCCAAGGATTTAATATAGTTTGTATAAAATTTTGGCGATTTTTAAGGTAAAATAATTTTATCCTATAGAATTTGGGTGAATCCTTTTTAGAATAGTGAAACGTTTTTTGGGAAAAACCATGGAAAATTATCCCACGAGCGAAATTTAGCCCCTAAAATCATCCCTACCACTTGCTTTTCGTCAATTCCATGGTTTGCACATTCAATAAGCCCTGGCTGAATTGTGAGTATGGGAAATCTCCTGGAAGAGGACCTGATGTGCAGTTTACTGGGAGCTTGGGTCTCCTCAGTTTCATCAGTAAATCCTAGATTTTTTCTCTTCTTATATGTTGGCTGACTGAGTGATGAATCCTCCATTTATTTTCCTTTTCTTCTTTCAACAACATCTCCCACTCTCACCTATGACCTATGAAGTGTTGATTTCTCAGTAGATAAATGAATATCCCCATTAGTGTCTCTAGGAATGTTTGCCAAAATGCAGAAGGAATTCCAGGCCCTGTTCAAATTTCCCAGCTCCTCAACCACCAACATATTAATCAAGGAAAAATGGAATAAGTTGTTCTCTAGCTGGTCATCTTTGGCTTGTACACTGTCTTCCATCTTTCTTAGGCTCTGACACAGGAAGAAAGGTAAGTTTAAGATACTTCTCCCTATGAAATGCATGAATATCTTGGTGTGGTATGGATTCACCTTGTCGAATCTTCCCTCGTAGGTAAAGTACATCCTAATTATCTTCAAAATTTTCTCAAAAGGTTCCAGGAGATACTTACTAGGAATGTTGGCTCCAATTTTCTAATTTCGATATTCAGTCTTGATGAAATCAATATAAAATAAAGTATATAATGACATAAATTTAAACCATTTTTCTCCCTGCAAAGGGATCTCCATCACAGTTGACATAGCTTCCTCCATCACTTGGAAAGTGATCCCTGCAATAGTTGCATTGACACCAGTAAAATTAAGGGTGAACTGCTTAGTTATTTGCGCATTATACCCTTGAATAGTTTCACAAAAACATATGCATATGGCTTATTCAAAAGATACCCTGATCATTGATTCTGCATTTATTAACTTTAAATCTTGTGGTTCAAACCTCACGACCTTACCGCTTCTTGCATTCTTTCTTTTACTTTGAGAATATTTTATGATGTTGGTATATGTCAATTTCAGGAACACAACAATAGATTGTAATAGCCTCTCTATAGAGTGAATAAGAATAGTAACCTTTGCACAATGCATAAGAAAAATTAGCAAAAGTAAACTTTATGTGGAAAACAAATTAGTGGCAAAAAATTCGGTGCAATGAGAAACTCGACGCAACAGTAAAATGCGACGGAAAATTTCGGCGCAACGGAAAACTCAACGCAACAACAAACAAAAATGGAAAACTTGGCATAGCGAAAATCTTGGTGCAACATTAGGTAATAACAATTTAGTTCAGAAGAAAGAAAGATGACTATGAGAAAAAAACAACTTGTTCCAGAAGCTAATTTGCAACGGGCTCCAAGGAAAACTCTTCAACAATGACTGAAATCGATGGAAGCTACAGAACAAAATCAAAATAGCAGATTTACGGAGCGACTGGAAGCAGATAGTATTTACACACCAAAGGGCTTCGGAGCTTGCTGGAAAAACTATGTACGACGCACAAATTTTGAAAGTAATGGAGAAACATGAAGGGTGGCCAATATTTATGCTTGAACGGATAAGGAATGAAATTAAGAAAAGGGACAAAAAATCCATAGCGATGAGATGTATTAAATAAGGTTAAATATTTACATTGTGACATCTCGCATCAGGTACTCCTTTGAAGTGTGAAATAGTACAAATGATATGGAGTGTTATGATTGTTCACTTTTATGACTTCGTGATTAGGTAATGACGACCCATAATATATTTTGACATGATGTTTATCCTAACCACTTGACTCGACATTGGTACCTAAATTCCACTTTTTTGACATGACTCGATAATTAGTAAATTAGACCTTTACAATTTAAATGTGACGAACCTTATACCCTTTTACCAATTGATGGCCAAATTCCCTACTTGAAATTTCAAACAATTCTTTATTTGGTCAATGACATCATAAACTTTGACACATCAACTACGACTTATTTAGGAAAGTTTTGATTTTTATAAATATAAAGACATGACTCTGAAAAGTTTTGGACAAACCTCTGACTCTAACTACAAATGACATGGTGCTAACATAATGTTTGCTTGGAAGTTATTCTCTTTTCCTTGTTTCACCTTGGTGGTTGAGATTGCATGCTAGTAAGTGGTCACCCTTAGAGATAGGTTTTCTACTGGGGGTCCCTTTGAAAATTTATCATTCCATTCCTGATCGCACTTACCACTTTCCACACTCCATCCCCTCGTCACCTTGTCTTTTGGGATTTTCGGGTGTACTGATGAAAGAAGGGATTGTCCCTCATTTCATGGGAAGAAGGAGTTGAAGGCCCAGAGGCTTGTAGCTAGAAAAAGATAAAATCCAATAATGAATCTTATATATGCTTGCCTATGGATCTTGAGGACAATGAAATATATATCATGAGAAATTGATGGGACCCGTGAAAAATAACAAATGAAAAAATGCCAACCAAGGTAGAGCATGTGTGGGAAATGTTTCTCATGATTAGGTAGAAGTCCCACACATTTTCTTCAACTTGGGGAAGCATAATGTGACCAAGGTAGAGTGAAGGTGGGGATTGTTTTTTATTCTTAGGTAGAATCTCCACCTTGGCTTCAACCTGAAAACATCTTAAAAGAACAAAAGACAATAAATGGGCTTGGAAAAAGGATGCATTGGAAATGAAGATGAAATACACCCTCTACAAAGGCACCCATAAATGAGACACTATCATCCCTTGTATTTCATGAACCCCATGGCCAAAATTATTTCCCTCATCCATGTCACCTTCTTCACATGATTTAGAGAGGGGTTCCACTTGCGAAACACTCCTTGAATTGAGGCATGATTCACCCAATAGATCACTTTGTCAACCATCCCATACATAAAGTTGGGAAATTGCATAGGGTTTTTGAGAATTTGTTTAGTTTTATGAGGTGTTTTTTGATGCACATGATAAGTTGGCTCTTTTATGTTTTTTATTTACGTATCATGATGCATTTCAATTGAGATCCTTGGAGGGAGTATTCATTATCTTTGCGGGACCTTTCTTGGTGGATAGTTTTGGAGGAACACACCTATCTTGGGATTCCTTGGGATATGAATCCTGTAGGTTGGATAACATGGTCCACACACCTAAGGATGATGATAGCCTTTGGAGACTTAAGAGGCACCTTTGTGGACCTCACATTGTCATAAAGTTGGCTTAGATTGATGGACAGTTTGTTTGGATTGCTAGTTGTCATTGATGTCAACCCTTAGAGAGTGATATTGTAGATTGATGTCAACCCTTAGTGATTGATGTCAACCCTTGGAGAAGTTCGATAGAAAATTCCAGTAGCACAAAGGAATGGGTAAGGGACCCGAGTCTATTTGAGGTATAAATGGATGAAGATCAATGAATTTATAGGTAAGACTATTCTAGATGGATAATATATGTCATGCCATTTCCGGTGATATGTGGAACGCCATATAAATCCTCACGGTTATATATTTATGTCCATATGAAGTTGGAAAACCCTCATGAGTTATCTAGAAGCCCTTAGAAGGTCAAAGAAGTCAATTATTCTAGAAGCTCCTAAAAGAAGTGTACTAGTCAAATTGATGGTAGCTGGGAGTTAATTATGGGTATAGTTGTTTCATTAAGAAAATAATTAAAAATAAATTAGTTGCAACAAGAAGTTGTGAGTTTGGTAATTATGGTAAAGTAGTTGTGATGAGAAGATTGAATAGTCAAAGTAGTTGACCAAGAAATTAATTAAATAATAAAGTGGTTGCAACAAGAAGTTAGTTAAGTGAAAAGAAGTTATGAATTGAATAATTATAGAAAATTTAGTTGCAACAAGAAGTTGTGAGTAAAGATAAATTATTTAAATAATAAAGTAGTCAAAGTGGTTGCAAAGAGCAATTATTTAAATAATAAAGTGGTTGCAACAAGAAGTGGTGAGTTTACTATGTACGGATAACTCAAAGTGGTTGAAAAAAAATTAATTAAATAATAAAGTTAGTTGCAACTAAGAGTGGAGAACTTACTATTTGTGGAAAGTGGTTAAGTTAAGTGGACAAAGTGGAAAAACTGGCTAAGTGGACAAGGTGGTTAAGTGGACAAAAGTTGATACTTCTAGAGGAAGCTACTTGGAGACTATAAATAAGAGAACAAGGGTCTCCCATTAGCACCTATTGAATATGATTGAATATCTATTTTGTGAAAGGTTATTTGGGAAGGTATTATTGATAGAGAAAAAGTGCGGCAAAAAAATCATGGTAGGAAAAGTGTGGTTTAAAAAATATGATAAAAAAATCGTAGCAGGAAAATTGCGGCAGGAAAAGTGCGGTAGAAAAAGTGCGGCAGAAAAACCACAATAGAAAAACTGCAGTAGAAAAATCACGGCAGAAAAAGTACGATAGAAAAATCGCGGCCAAAAAACCATGGCAGAAAAACCATGGTAGAGAAAGTGCGATAGAAAAATCATGGCAGAAAAATCACGACAGTAGATTCACGGAAGAAGAATCGCAACAACAAAATTGTGGAAGCAGAAAGCTACAAGAAGAAAAAGGTATGGTTTTCATATGTGTAGTGTTGAATCTATGAATCTGGTTAAGGGTTTCCTTGTAAATCTGTTGGATACCCTCTTGGAAGTTTAGGGCTTGCTGTAGAGTTGATATGAGGAAGATCCACTGAAGTTTAATATTGGTTCATATTTGAGGGCTTTTGGTTTAGGTATGTTGCTAAAGTTATTGGTACATATAGAGGTTGTATAAAAATGAGGTTGTGGAACATGGTTGATGTGATGATTTATGGTATTTTATTTATGGAGTGTGGTGCATTGCTAAAGGTGTCTTGTTGGCTATCTTGGTGTATGCTATTGGTATATGGTAGAGGTATATGATTGGGTACATGGATGAGATACATACTTGAAGTACATGGTGATATTGGTACATCTTGTTGAGGCATAGTTTGGTTTGGTGTTGATACATGATTGGTACATGTTGTTGGCTATCTTTGAATAGTGTTGATGTACATGATCGATTTGCATTGTTGGCACATGGTTTAAGTGATATTCTTGTGATTTTGGGTATGAGATCTATGTTACCAAATGTGATATATTGAGGAGAGTATTGGTACATTTTGTTGGTGTATTTCGTTTTCTTGGTACAAGAAAGGAACAAGTACAGGTTGGTTATAAGATAGTGGCACATGTCGATTATAGGTTAGTGGCAAATATTGGTACATGTTTACAACAATATATCTCATAGTGACAGTGTGACAGTGGTTCCATAATTCTACTTATATTTCAGGGATGTTGGATGGGGAAATGATTGGTGGTTGTAGCCACCTTCTGGTTGTAGAAAAATAACATAAGGGGTTGTAGCCTCCTTTGCATTGTAGCCAGAGAATTGGGGAGTTGGAGCTTCCCTTAGGTTGTGGACTGAGAAACTAGGGGGTCAGAGCCTCCTTCCAGTTGTAGCTAGAGAATTGGATGTTGGTGCTTCCTTGACTGTAATTATTGATATATAAGAAAATTATTCTGTGGTTTTCCCCCGCATTGGGTTTCTATGTAAATATTGGTGTATTGTGCATTTTGTGGATCTGTTTGTTATTGTTTATTATGCACTGATGAATGTTAATGCTTATGATACAGTAAGATATTGATGATGAACACATGAACATGATTGAATAATTAAAAGAATATTCATTATGGTTTAAAGGATTAATAATTGGTATAATTTCTCATTATTGATTCATCNCCTCAGTAATACAACAATTTGTATCAGACCAGGTTCCTTCAGGAAATAGTTTAACCATTGGAAGGAGATCATGGATTATTTTGAGAATGGAGTATCACTATTTAATGGTCATAATGATTTAAAGTATGAGATATGGAGTGGAAGGAAGAAAGTATTTTTGGATTCACGAGGATATTATATTTGGAAATTATAATATATGATAGCTCAAAAAGGGAAAAGACCGTAGCCAAGAAGGAATTGAAGAAGAATAACAAAATAGAAATGGATTTCATCTAGGAAGGATTACAAAATTTGGTAAGATAAAAGGTTGGTAAATGTTCATCATCCAAAGAACTTTGGGATAAGTTACATAATATCTATTCTTCACCCATCACAAGTTAAGAAAATTCAAAAGAATATGTAGGTACAAAACAAGAAGAAATATGCTCATCATGTCAGATAGATTCAGAAGAGGAAGAGTATGAAGACACATAAGTTGATTACAAAGAACACTTGATTAGTGAAATTGAATATCTAAAGAAAGAAATAGAAGAAAACAAGTCACTCAAGGAATAATTGATGAAGAAAAAGGAAAGTGTTCAAGGTTCTGAAGAATCTCAACAGGTCATCAAAAATTTAATAGCTCATCTAGAAGAAGACGGAAGAATTGAAGAAACTCTATAATATCAAAAGAAGTGTTTAGAAGCCAAGATGGAAACACAAAAGGAAGAAGAAGAAAAGAGAGAAAATATACTGATAGGTCATCTCAAGGAAATAACCGATGACTTAAACCATCTTGAGGAAGAATTTGGTCAAGAAGAGAGAAGACTCGAAGAAGAAATAATTACATTGAAAATCCAACTTGAAGAAGAAAAGAGAATAGAAGAAGTCATGAAGTCTCAGATAATGAATAAAGAAGAATAGGTTGAGAATCTTGAAGAATAAGTTATCACACTAAGAGTCAAATTCGTCAATCTCAACAAGAACGTTGAAGAGACAAAAACATTTACATCAACAATAGAGAATGAAGAGAGGCACTCTAGATTGTTAGAAAAGAATAATGAAGAAAAGATAAATATTTATGAAGAAGTACTCAAAGGAAGGAATCATGCTCAACCAGAAACTAAGAAAACTAATAAAGATATATGTTCAAGAAGACCATCCATGTTCAAGACACAACAAAGCTTCAATCATGATCATGATTAGTCAAGGAAGAAATTAATAAGGACTACACCATAGAGAAGATAATTCACTCCCAGGTATGCAAATTCATTTTATGGTCATTGTTTTATTGTACTAGCTTTGGACATAAGGTTGTAGATTGCAGGGATTATAAAAGATATGTTCAAGTAAGAAATACTTATGTGGCCCCACGTAACATTGAATGTTACAATTGTGATAACTATGGACACATAGCTCGTGATTGTCGAAGCATGATCGATACTTCCATGAAAGAGAAAACTGATATCTGATATAAAAAAGTGTGGATAAGAAAATAGGAAGATGAGGTGAACAAATACCAGGTCCCATAGATCGTAAGATTGGAAATAAAACGAGATGAAGACGAATCTACAAAGAAAAATGTAGATGTCATGTACATAAAGGTTTGGAAAATAAATGAAATAAAATGAGGACATGTAAATAAGGAACATGTTCAAGAGATTGTACTTTCAGGTATTGTAGTGAAATATGAATCCACATACAGAAAGAAGGAAGTCAGAGTTCAGAGAGATGATGAATATACCGATGAAGATGATGATGACTCTGTATCAGAGCATGAATTCTTATGAGCCATCCAACTTAGAGACTCTTGGGTAATACTAATATTAAATAGGGGGATTCTGTGTGATAGCTGAGACAGACCAAAGAACCATCCTTTGAGCATCTTGTAGAGCTTGAGTAGACAGATTTAGAGTAGTCAGATAGCAAAAGTACAATATGATAGATTAATGAATTGTAGTAGTGAAGACTTCATGATATTATAGTGACAGATGGGTCAACATTATGGAAAATTGTGTGGCAGAGTCTTGGATAGTATGGAAAAAGATGGATTTGTAAGAACACTTAGTATTTTTTTTTAATATATATGACAATGGATGAGAGCATGGATTCATAGATTGCTTCAAAGAGTGGTTCAGAGACAAAGGAACATTATCATAATGGATGATAATTACAAAGGACTATTTGAATGTTTATTCTTGAATGATTTTCATATATTTTAGTTGTTTACACAAGGAAGCACCAATGGACAATAAATCCAAAAGGCAGCAGGCACACGAAGACTTATATTTTTTCTACACAACATCTTCTAGAGAAGTCAAGAGAGAGAAACAAAACCAAAAATATAGGTAGAAATATCATTCAAATAAGTTGTCATACAGAGAGGTAAGAATAGAGGTGTGATTACAAGGGAAGAGATTCATTATCTGCAGGATAGAGAGTTAGATGCTTGGAGAGAGTACAAAAGCATGTTTCCAGGGTGAGTGATTGTCACAAGGGAAGAATGAATGATATGAATTCAGTGTCACGTTAGAGTGATACCCTTTTTCAAAGGGGGGTATATTATTCATATGAAGGGAGAGAGAGTAATCAAAGGCTTAGAAACATAGAGAAATGTGAAAGGCATTTAGACAGGGGGAGCAACCCCAAGAAGAGTCCAGTCAGTGGGATTAGCCCCATATGAAGATACCCTTTTCCATTGATGTCAAAAGGGGAGAGATAGAAAAATTAATGAGTATGGGAATGCATTTTATCATGACTAAGTGTTTCCATCAATGTTGTTGTTGCCATCAATGCCAAAGGGGGAGATTGTTAGATAGTTGGCTTAGGTTGATGGACAGTTAGGCTATATTGTTGGTTTTCATTGATGCCAACCCTTGGAGAGTGATATTGTATATTGATGTCAACCCTTAGTGATTGATGTAAACCCTTGGAGAAGTCTGGTAGTGAATTCTAGTAGCACAAAGGAATGGGTAAGGGACCTGAGTCTGTTTGAGGTAAGAATATAATTTATAGGTAAGAATATTCTAGATGGATAATATATGTCATTCCATTTCCAATGATATGTGGAATGTCACATAACTCCTCACAGTTAGAGAGTTATGGCCATATGAAGTTGGAGAACCCTCATGAGTTATCTAGAAGCCCCTAGAAGGTCAAAGAAGTCAATTATTCTAGAATATCATATAAGAGGTGTATTAGTCAAATTGATTGTAGCTAGGAGTTAATCATGGGTATAGTTGTTGCATTAAAAAAATCATTAAAAATAAATTAGTTGCAACAAGAAGTTGTGAGTTTGGTAATTATGGTAAAGTAGTTGTGATGAGCATATTGAATAGTCATAGTGGTTAACCAAGAAATAAATTAAATAATAAAGTGGTTGCAACAAGAAGTTAGTTAAGGGAAAAGAATTTATGATTTGACTAATTATAGAAAATTTAGTTGCAGCAAGAAGTTGTGAGTAAAGATAAATTATTTAAATAATAAAGTAGTCAAAGTGGTTGCAAAGAGAAATTATTTAAATAATAAAGTGGTTGCAACAAGAAGGGGTGAGTTTATTGTTTATGGATAAGTCAAAGTGGTTGCAAAAGAAATTAATTAAATAATAAAGTTAGTGGCAACTAGGAGTGGAGAACTTACTATTTGTGGAAAGTGGTTAAGTGGACGGAGTTGTTAAGTTAAGTGGACAAAGTGGTTAAGTGCAAAAGGTGGCTAAGTGGACAAAAGTTGATACTTCTAGAGGAAGCTTCTTGGAGAGTATAAATAAGAGAGAAAGGCTCTCCCATTAACACCTATTGAATATTATTGAACATTTATTTTGTGAAAGGTTATTTGGGCAGGTATTATTGATAGATAAAAAGTGCGGCAAAAAAAGTGTGGTAGAAAAATTGTGGTAGAAAAAATGTGGCAGACAAATTGTAGTAGAAAAATTGCGGCAGGAAAATCATGGTAGGAAAGTGCGGAAAAAAAATGTGGTAGAAAATCCGTGGCAGAAAAAGTGCGGTAGAAAAAATGCAACAGAAAAACCACGACAAAAAAAGTGTTGTAGAAAAATTGCGGTGGAAAAATCATGGCAGTAGATTCGTAGCAGCAGAATTGCGGTAGCAAAACCATAGAAGAAGAACACTACAAGAAGAAAAAGGTATGGTTTTCATATGTGTAGTGTTTAATCTATGAATTTGGTTGAGGTTTTTATTTGTAAATCTATTGGATTCCCTCTTGGAAGTTTAGGGCTTGCTGTAGAGTTGATCTGAGGCAGATCTACCGAAGTTTAGTATTGGTTCATGTTTGAGGGATTTTGGTTGAGGTATGTTTCTAGAGTTATTGGTACATATAGAGGTTGTATAACATTGAGGTTGTGGCACATGGTTCATGTGAGGATTTATGATATTTGATTTATGGAGAGTGTGATTCATTTCTAGAGGTATCTTGTTGGATATCTTCGTGTCTTTATTGGTATATGGTAGAGGTATATGATTGGGTACATGGATGACATACATACTTGAAGTAAATGGTGATATTGATACATCTTGTTGACGAAACTATTTGTTTGTTGTTGATATATGATTGGTACATGTTGTTGGTTATCTTTGTATAGTGTTGATGTACATGGTTGATGTACATGATTGATGTTCATTATTGGCACATGGTTTTAGTGATATTCTTGTGATTTTGGGTATGATATCTATGTTATCAGATTTGATATATTGAGGAGAGTATTGGTACATGTTTTTGTTGTATTGATTTTTTTTGGTTTAGGAAAGGCATATGTACAGGTTGTTTATAGCACAATGGCATAGGTTGTTTACAGGTCAGTGGCACATATTGGTATAGGTTTACAATAGTATATCTCATAGTGACAATTTGACAGTGGTTCCATCATTCTACTTATATTTCAGGTATGTGAACAGGGAAAGGATAGGTGGTTTTATCCACCTTCCAGTTGTAGATGAAGAAAATAGGGGGTTGTATTCTCCTTCTGGTTGTAGTCAGAGAATTGGGGAGTTGGAACTTCCCTCAGGTTGTAGACTGAGAAAATAGGGGGTCATAGCTGCTTTCTAGTTGTAGCTGGAGAGTTGTATGTTGGTGCTTCCTTGAATGTAATTCATGATATATAAGAAAATTATTCTGTGTTTTTATCCTATATTGGGTTTCCACGTAAATATTGGTGTATTGTGCATTCTATGGATGTGTCTGTTATTGCTTATTATGCACTGGTGAATGCTAATTCTTATGATACAGTAAGATATTGATGATGAACATGTGAACATTGCTTAATAATTAAAAAAATATACATTATGGTTTAAGGGATTAATATTTGGTATAATTTCTCATTATTGATTCACCTGCCCACTCAGTAATCCAACAATTGGTATTAGAGTAGGTTCCTTCAGGAAACAGTTTAACCAATGGAAAGATATCATGGATTATTCTGAAAATGGAGTACCATTGTTTAATGGTTAGAATGGTTTAAAGTATGCGATATGGAGTGGAAGGAAGAAAGTATTTTTGGATTCACAGGGATATGATATTTTGCAATTAGTTTCTGCAAGATATGATAGTTCAAAAAGGGAAAAGACTACATCCAAGAAGGAATTGAAGAAGAATAACAAAGTAGCAATGGATTTCATCTAGGAAGGATTACCTAATTTATTGGCATGTTTACAGGCAAGTGTTCTTTTCATTGATGGAAAGATTAGAGTATGCAGCGATGGAAAAACAGGGACAACGTAAGCTCAGGAGGATTAGCGCAGAGTCGCACGCAGTGCATAGGTGTGCACCAAGGACGAGGTTAACTCATTTCCAATGCTTAAGAGAGATAGCATACTCAAGATATTAGATGGAGCAAAGCTCGAGGCCTTTGACACTTAGAAATTATTCCAAGTTAGGAGGATGTGTAAGCCCGGGAGGAGAAGCAATAGTGATATTTGGATCCCATTGAGAATTCCTGATGAACGTCAGATCTGAGCCCGAGGTTCGACTGGTGTTGGATCCAGGAGAACCTGAACGTTCTTTAAATAGCAAGGTGAAGCACGATTACGAAATCCCAAAGGCAGGAGGACAGTTTCAGATACCGGGAGTTGGAAGAGTCGAGACTCTTCATCATCAGGAGTCCCGGAATCATGAAATGTGAAACACCGAAATCCCAAAAGTAGGAGGACAGTTTCAGATACGGGGAGTTGGAAGAATCGAGACTCTTCATCATCAGGAGTCCCAGAATCATGAAATGAAAAACCCCGAAAACCCGAAATAGGCACATCGACTGGAGGTTCAGATACCGGGAGTTGGAGGAATCAAGAGTCGAGACTCTTCAACACAAAAGTCCTGAAGTGATGAAATGTGAAATGTCGAAAATCCTGAAACAGGCACATCAACCGGAGTTTAAAAAATCAGGAGTTGGAGGAGTCAAGAGTCGAGACTCTTCATCACAGGAGTCACGAAGTCGCAAAATGCGAAACGCCGAAACACCTTTTTGTGTAGATTTCGTATACCAGGAGATGGATCGTCAAAACACTTCATCATAAGGAATGACGGAATGTCCAAATGATGCAATGCGAAAAACACCTTTTGGTGTTGGTTTTGGATACTATGAGTTGGAGTGTCGAAACACTTTGCAACAGGAATGCCAAAATGATGAAACGATGAAATGCGTTTTTGAATAAGGCCTTGTTCATAATCCATGGTCACATCGACGAAGGCTCAAGGGAGGAGGTATCACGAAGCTAATCTCCATTTCAGAGATCGTGACTTGGAGAGTTGAGATGCCTCACCACAGGGATTCCGAAAATCCAAATGCCGGAATGCCAAAATGTTGAAAGGCCGAATTGCGAAATGGCGAAATAAACATTAGACCATTCATTTATGATCCAATGGTGCAAGTTATTCAGGAATATGATCAAAGAGCTATTGTTTCTCTTCACAGTTAATCGATCAGTGGTGATTCATTTGTTGAAGCGGTCTTTGGAGGTTCATAATGTTACTGCTAGAAACCACTGAGGGTTTATGCCAGAGGACTCGAAGAGACTTCTGTATGATTGTCAAAGGAGATGAAGAGTCTCAAGGAATCTTCTAGTGGAATGAAGATTGTTTGTAGAGGAAATTGACAGATGGATGAGTGTTGAAGCCTGTAACTACAACAGAGAGGATGGGCTCGACTGTGACAAAGAAGACAAAGAGTCTCAACTATTGGAGAGGCTAAGGAATCTCAACATAACACCCAGTGATGATGGACACATGGGTTTAACAGCCAGAGAAGCTGAAGAGTTGCAATGATGATCATGCAGAGAACTCGACATGAAGAGCATGTAGAAGCATTGCGCACAGGGGATTCACAAGGTGCACAGAGACTATAAGAAGGCAGAAGAAAGAAGAGATGGTTGTTGTTGTTGAGAGGGATTCAGGCATGTAGAAGGAGGAGTGTGCAACAACTGAAATATAGAGAATAGGAATGGTGCATTGAATGGACATGGTACATAGAGGATAAAAGGAAGAAACACAGAAAGCGCAAGGCTGTGTGCAGCAAGAGAGTGAGATAGTAAAGGAAGGCTGAGGTTCTCTTGTAGAGAAAAATAGAAGATCAAAAAGCACAAGAAGATGCAGACAAAGAGGCACTGATATAGGAGAGCAGAGTAGCATAGAAGAGCAGTGATAAGTCTGGTAAGACAATGATAAATATTGTATCACTGTGATAAATTTATATATAGCAAATATTTATATTTCAGGGTGGTAGGGAGGTGCTAGGGAGGACTGTTGTCCTCAGAGGTTCAAGTGGGTGCTTGAACACAGGGAGTTGTAGCTTCCATCTGGTTACAACCAGAGAAACCAGGGTGGCAAGGTGGTGCAAGGGAGAACTTATGTTCTATGTTATACAGGTCAGTGCCTGTGTGACTGGAAGTTGGTGCTTCCATCCAGTTGGTGTTGGAACACTTAGGGAGTGGGTGCTTACTTCTAGTGGGTGCTAGAGAAACCAAGGAGTTGGTGCTTCCTTCTAGTAGGTGCTAGAGAAAACAGAGAGTTGGTTCTCTCAGCAAGTTGCAGCTTGCAAAACAGAGGTTTTAGACTCATTATGAGTTGGTGATCATAAGTTTGATAATGTACAGAATGTAAAGATTACTTATCATATAAATAAGAAGAGGTTTTTACCCTTTATGGGTTTCCTCAGGAAATATTTGTCTCTGTATATTTCGTATGTGTGAATGATGTTGAATGTTCTATTGCTTACTTCCCTGCATTATTGTGATTTTCATTTAGTGCTCTGCAAAGAGTTTAAAATAAGCATAATTGTTTAAGCTCGGTAATAATTGATTCACACCCCCTCCCCCCCCTCTCAGTTCTCCAACATAATTTGGTAAGAGAAAAGGTTGGTAGATGTTCATCAGCAAAAGAACTTTGGTATAAGTTACACAATATATATTCTTCACCCATCACACATTTAGAAAATTCCAAAGAAGATGTAGGTACAAAACAAGAAGAAATATGATCATCATGTCAGACAGATTCAGAAGAGGAAGAGTATGAAGAAGCAGAAGTTGATTACAAAGAACAGTTGACCAGTGAAATTGAATATCTAAATAAAGAAAGAGAAGAAAACAAGTCACTCAAGAAAGAATTGATGAAGAAAAGGGAAAATGTTCAAGGTTCCGAAGAAGCTCAACAGGTCATCAAGAATTTAAGAGCTCATCTAGAAGAGGTCATAAGAATTGAAGAAACTTTATAATATCAAAAGAAATGTTTAGAAGCCAACATAGAAACAGAAAAGGAAGACAAAGAAAAGAGAGAAAAGGTACTGAAATATCATCTCAAGGAAATAACAGATGACTTAAACTATCTTGAGGAATAATTTGGTCAAGAAGAGAGAAGACTCGAAGAAGAAATAATTACATTGAAAATCCAACTTGAAGAAGCAAAGAGAATAGAAGAAGTCATGAAGTCTCAGATGATCAAGAAATAAGAAGAGGTTGAGAAGATTGAAGAAGAAGTTCTAACACTAAGAGTCAGATTCGTCAAACTCAATAAGAATGTTGTAGAGACAAAAACATTTACATCAGCATTAGAGAATGAAGAGAAGCACTTTAGGTTGCTAGAAAAGAATAATGAATGAAAGAGAAAGAGTTATGCAGAAGTTCTCAAAGGAAGGAATCATGGTCAACCGTAAACTAAGAAAACTAATAAATATACATGTTCAAGAAGACCATCCATGTTCAAGCCACAAAGAAGCTTTAATCATGATCATGACCAGTCAAGGAATAAATTCATGATCATTCATGAAGAAATTCATAAGGACTACACCACAAATAAGATTATTCAATCCCAGATATGTAAATTTATTTTATGGTCATTTTTTTTATTGTACTAAATTTGGACATAAGGTTGCAGATTGCAGGGATTATAAAAGAAATGTTCAAGCAAGAAATGCTTATGTAGCCCCACATAACATTGAATGTTACAAATTTCATAACTATGGACACATAGCTCGTGATTGTAGAAACATGATCGATACTTCCATGAAATAGAACATCGATATCAAATATAAGAAAGTATGGATAAGAAAACAGGAAGAACATGTGAACAAAGACTAGATCCCAAAGATCGCAAGATTGAAAATAAAACAAGATGAAGAAAAATCTACAAAGAAAAAGTAATATGTCATATAAAGAAAGGTTTGAAAAATAAATGAAAGAAAATGAGGACATGTAAATAAGGAACATGTTTAAGAGATTGTACTTTCAGGAATTGTAGTGAAAGATGAATCCACATACAGAAAGAAAGAAGTCAGAGTTTAGAGAGATCATGAATCTATCGATGAAGATGATGATGAATCTTCATCAGAGAAGGAATTGTTGTGAGCCATCCGACTTAGACACTCCTAGGTAATATGAATATTATACAGGGGGAGTCTATGCGGTAGCTGAGACAGAGAAAGGATTCATTACTTGAGCAGCTTGCAAAGTTTGAGTAGACATATTTTGAGCAGTTAGTTAGCATACGTACAATATGATATATTAATCAGTTGTAGTAGTGAATACTTCATGATAGTACAGTGACATATGAGTCGGAATTATGGAAATTTTTGTAGCAAAGTCTTGGATAGTATGGATAGAGATGGATTCGTAAGAACACTTTGCAAGTTTGGACAAATATATGACAGTGGACGAGAACATAGATTCATAGATTTGTTCAAAGAGTGGTTCGGAGACAAAGGAACAATATCATAATGGATGATAATTACAAAGGAATATTTGAATTCTTATTCTTGAATTATTTTCATATATTTCATTTGTTTACACAAGGAAGCACCAATGTACAATAACTCCAAAAGTTAGAAGGTACATGAAGACTTTTTTTTTTCTACACAACATCTTCTGGAGAATTCAAGAGAGAGAAACATAACCAAAAATATAGGTAGAAATATCATTCAAATAATTTGTGAGAAAAAGAGGTAAGAATAGAGGTATGATTCTATGGGAAGATATTCATTATATGCAAGATAGAGAGTTAAATTCTTGGAGAGAGAGTACAGAGGCATGCTTCCAGGGGGAGAGATTATCACAAGGGAAGAATGAACGATATGAATTATGTGTTTCATCACAGTGATACCCTTTGTCAAAGGGGGAGATAATATTCATATGAAGGGAGAGAGAGTAACCAGAGGCTTAGAAACACAAAGAAATATAAAAAGAATTTAGACAGGGGGAGCTATCCCAAGGAAATCTCAGTCAAAGGGAGTAGCCCAAAACGAAGATACCCTTTCCCATTGATGTCAAAGGGGGAGAGATAGGAAAATTGATGAGGAGTATGAGCATGAATTTTATCATGACTAAGTGTTGCCATCAATTCCAAAGGGAGAGATTGTTCGACAATTGTCTTAGGTTGATGGACAATTGGTTTGGACTGTTGGTTTTCATTGATGTCAACCCTTGGAGAGTGATATTGTATATTGATGTCAACCCTTAGTGATTGATGTCAAACCTTGGAGAATTGTGGTATAACATTATCGTAGAACAAAAGCATGGGTAAGGGAACCAATTCTATTTGAGGTGTAAATGCATGAATATTAGTTAATTTATAGGTAAGACTATTCTAGATAGATAATATATGTCATGCCATTTCTAGTGATATGTGGAACATCACATAACTCCTCGCAGTTAGAGAGATATGGCCATATGAAGTTGGAGAACCCTCATGAGTTATCTAGAATCCCCTAGAAGGTCAAATAAGTCAATTATTCTAGAATCTCCTAGAAGAAGTGTGTTGATAATAAAAATCGCAATGAGGATTTCGCCTGCAAAATATTGCTAAAGCCTATTTTTTATAAACTAATGATATATATAATACAAGTGGGTGGGAACCCCTTGTAGATTGGAGGATGAGATCGGGTTCTTATTTGATATTTATGTTGTTGTTCAATGATGCTTACAAGGTTCTACATGATTGATGGTGAAATATTGGTTTTAGTTGCGACATAATGGGAGATGGATAAGGCATGTTATGTGTTGGTACTGTTGCTCTAAACTCTAAATTCCATGTCATGATGGCTTATGTTAACTGTTATTACAATGATATTGGCCCCATGATTTACTACATGTTACCCCTGCACACGACACATGTTAGTCATAACAAGAGATAAAAGCAATATGAAAAAAATCCAAGAAATATGAACTAAACTATGTTATACTATATTATATGCATTTTAAAAAGGGTTGATATTAGTCCTAACTAGCAATGTTAGTAGCTATATGATGTTATTGAGTTATATTAAAGTGCATTTCATATACATTATGGTATGTTTGTAAATGGTTAATGTGATATCAGGTGGAGCATTTGGAAAGCAATGGATGTTAGTTTCAATGCAATGGATGTTAGTTTCAATGCAATGGATTAATGGAATGGATTAATTGTTGGCTAAATGGCGTGTACTACGCAATTGAATCAGGAGAGGATGGAAGTGATGTTCATTTACTACACGTCACTCCATACTTCCCCACTAGTCGTTAGCCTATCTTGGATATTGTTCAATTATTTTTTTGTTGTGGTTAAGCTCCAATATTCAGGTGAGGAAGGAACTGCTCGACCAAGCTTGCATTTTTAAGGATATTTGGTTAAAGGTATTCTTTTTTTCGCCATCCCTGAACTCACTCTGTTTATAAAATAAATACTGGCTCGATGATGTATTTATATTTGTTTTTCTTGAGGCTAGCAACTCTGTAAACTCGGGTGTTTCTCTAGAATGGTTGTTTGTGTGTTACTCATTGGAAATAGAAATTGGATGGTTGAAGTCACAATTTCATTCACTGTTCTGTGTAGAGGAAGTCGTGATGTATCTTTGTTGTCAATATGGGTTTTTGTTGGAGGGTTTCATTCAGTTTGGACTTGCTAGACATCTCATCACAGTCTTGTAACCATACCCAGTCGTATTTGGTGTTATAGGGTTGTTGTGTTGATTTGAACCACTTTGGGTCACTGCATATCATTTTCCACCTGGCCATGGGCTCATTTTATGTTATTGGTCTACACAGTTGGTTATGGTGGCTATTATGCCAAGAGGATTTCCTTACGGTGGGTTGTTATTACCTGGGATTTTCATTTCTATCAAGATTGTTCATCTTTTTGGGGAAAAAACCATGAGGGTTATGCCCTGCGTGTTATCAATATTGTTTTGTGGCCAGTAAGGAACCTCTGATCCTTTTTTCATAGTCTCTCCTACCTGAGGTTAGACTGTCACCCTATCATACAAGTTAGGGGTTATAATTCATGCATGTCCACCGTGTTGTCTCGAAGGGTTCTCACCTACTGTTGATATGGTCGACTCCATTCTCCCTGTGTTGGTTCCACCGAGCGAACTCTTTATTATTGAGAGCCTAATTTTGAAAAATTGAGACAGTTATATCATGTTGGGTATCTTGTTGAATGTTATGAGTTGGTGGAATAACATCGACAGTGGTTTTGATTATTGGTTCATCTCTGTTGATAGAGTTGATTACACAGTTATAATCGAAAATGATAATGGTTATACAGTTGTTGTCTCCTTGCGTTGTAATAGTTGGATTGTTAACTCTGCATTCTTTTATGGTTTGATTGGGAGTAAGCATATATGTACAGTCAAATAAATGATTCTTTGTGTTATGCGTTGGTTTGTATGTTTCATACAACGTGGTATAAATTGAAGTGATGGTTGTTGTTAATATGTGTTTAAATTTCCCAATCGAGATTATTGAAATTTCAAGTGTCGATAATTGTGGCTTGGCTGTCCACTGTGTAAGATTTATGGATATCGTGCATCGTATATTTTTATTGCACCATCAGAGATGGGCATGGTATTTTTAGTGATATGGTTTTATTGCAATTTAATTGTTAAAGTTAATTCAAGGAATGGAATCGAGCATGTTTTAAAATATCTTGTGTCTTTGTTTGATTTGAGGAATTAATTTATGGACAGTGGTTAAGGTTTTGATGCTGAAAAGAGTTGAAGCAATTGACTGTGTGTTCATTGGGATTTTGTTTTGAATATTAAATGGAATAAATAAGAGAAACATAATTCTTATATAGGTTGTTTTGAGGGTATATTGTTTTTTAGTATAACGACACTGTGTTAATGTGGACAGTGAGCAACTTTAACACACAGTAATGGTTAAATTGACCATAGTAATTGTTAATTGGTGTTGGGATAGTTGTTTTGAATACAAAATTATTTTGTGGATTACTTAATTAATTTTTCGAACAATATCTGCTCTTTTCCCCTACGATTATTTCACTTTTCACTAATTACAATCCCCTCTCCTTTCCATATTCATTATCCACTCCCTATTCCTAAAATTTAATTACAGTTAAAGGAAACTCTGTATTGTAACAATTTAAGATCACAGGGATGGATTATAGTGATATATTCTTTGGTTTACATTACAGTTGATTGTTTGTTGTGTGTGAGCAGTAATCATGATCTTTCCCCCCTCATTTTAACAGTTTTCACTCAATACAACCCCTCGCATATCAGAGAGATCCCTCTCTAAGTCTAAATTTACAAGTGGCACTTCATTTCATCAATAGAAACATTCTAGGGATCAAATCCTAAAATGTAGGAATGTGACTAGATTTGGAAATATGGATTTTCCTGTTTTAGTAACTTTCTTTGGAGACAGATTTTGATCGTATGGAAAGGTATTTTTGGAAAGTGAGAGAGGTTTTTTACAAGAAAGAGATCCTATTTAAAAACCTCTCTTGTTTTTCCAAAATTTGTTTTGATTTGAGACATATAGGTCAATATTTTATCAACATATTTCCAGAAATTTCTCTCTTTTCCAGCCACCTCACAAATTCAGATTTGAGATAGGAAAAGAGGTTATTAGATCCATATTTTGAGGATATTGAAACTAATTTATAAATCTTATTTAATATCACAGAGGCAAGAGTGTTAAGGGTTGTACTTTGAGGAACTTGTTGAAGGGATACTTTCCCAATTATTGTAATGAGCTCATAGAGCCTCTCTTCTTTCAAATCTACAGGGGTACAAGATCATATTGTTTCAGGATTCATGTGCCATGGCTATTGGTGAAGTGCTTCTCCTGTAAATTGTCTCTTTGTTTCCATATGTTTTTCCTTTCCTTATTATCTTACAGAAGTTTTAAGAATTGAATTTGATGAAAGATACACTCTGATTCTTGTTGGGGATAACATAAATGTTTTCTTCTGATATTTAATGGCAGAATTCTTCATTGCTCTGTTGCTAAATTGATCTTTTATCTTTTCTTCTATTTCACTTCATTCAAATTTACCGGATCCAATAGTATGTCTACCTTGCCCCATTTTACTTGATATTGATACTTCTGCAAATTGATCACCTTGACCTCTTTGACTCCATATCCCAATGGTTTTCCCGTGTTGTTCCAACCAAGAATTTAAAAAACCAAACCCAAATATATCATAACTAGCCTAACATCCATGCTCAAACAAATTTATATCAGATAGAGAGATCCCTCTCTGATTTTACGAGGGCTAGATCCTAAGCTCCAAAGAGGTTTTGATGTTGCCTCTATGACTACCTCCATAGCCTTGGGAAAATTACATAGTGCTAACAAGTTCATTTTTCATTCATTCCTTAATTCATTAGAAACCTAATTATCTTATATGGTAGCAAGGTCCTATTTTGGACAACACTATTCAAGGATGAATTACATCATTCAGACACTTGTTTTTCAGAGGTGTTGATCTATCTTTGATAGTTTGTGTAGACTTGTTTGTTTATGAATTAGATTTCCTTAATGACAAAGGCTATTGTGTAGAGTCGAGTGGGAAACAATCTATGGCAAGATGATCCAACTTTTAAAGTTCAGTTTTTAATTTTCTATCAAAAGTCCTTTTGTATGTTTCATCGGGGATGTCTAAGTTTAACTTTGGTCCAAAACTTCCTCGGGAAATTTTGTAAAGAGAACGATTCTTTGATGAATTGGGATGAAAGAAAGGATTTCTTTATGTCTCATTTGTTATGATTATTGACTTGGTGTCTTTACTTCTATCTCTATATTTATTTCAGCATATGATATATTCAAAAAATTACATAGATAATGAATTTTTGAGCAAGCTTTAATTTATATATAAAAAAAAAAATCCTAAGAACCTGTAAACAATACTTGTGAATTAGGATAAAAATTTTGTTGTCTATAAACATAGGGTGATATTCCTGTCTATCTTTATTTAACCAAGTAAGATCTGAAAACGCCTGAGTAATATTATTTCATATCTTTTCCTCAACATTTATTTGGTGACCATACCGGGGAGATCTTCAATATCTCTGTGGTTAATTTTATGCTTTATTAGCATCAAATACATCTATCTGATATTGATTCTTTGACTGCTTTATTTCTTAATGACTGTACCTATTGCAAGGCACCCCAATATTGAGCCCAGTCTTCAAGATCAGACCAATATTTCTTTGAATTTGTTCAACACTATTTTAGATACTGCCAATACTTGTGTTGAGCTTAATCATTCATGAGAAGCAATTGGACGATATATTAGTTCCCAGGAATGTTGTAAAGTTAGATGAAGACAACCTAGAAATCATAAGTAACATTCTTGATCCTTTATTTTTGGCCTTTCTTTCATGTCCTTAGACTCTCGTGTTTCTAGAAGAAGAAGAGGCTTATCACCTAAAATTAATCCTATTTCTGAAATAGGAATAAGGAACAATGTGTTATCAACCCAACAAAGTTATCTAAGGAGAACTTTGTCTGATTCATCCAGTTCGTCTTTCTCTCCCTCACCTATCATCCACAAGATGGAATCTAGTGGTGGATTTGGTGGCACTGGAAGTGCTTCCTCATCTCAGTGTTTATATTATTCAGTGATTGGTAGCTTATATAGCCACCATATCCATGTCCAATCTACCACAACTCCCACCAAAGTCATTAAAAAGTATGGGATTTTTTCAGTTTGAAGAAGGCGCCACAACCACACCGCATGTGTCCTCTCCTCTTAACCTACCACCTGCTACTCGTCCACTTCCTAAATTCAAAGAGAATCTCCCTAGGTTTTCATGAAATAACATTGTCACTACAAACGAACACTTAGTGGAATTTTCTAATGCTTATCACAACATAAGAGCCAATGACAACGATACTTGCATGCACTTATTCGACAATTCCTTGGAAGGAAAGGTTGTGGTTGATTTCTTTGACCTTCATCCTAAGATTTTGTCTACTTGGGAGGATTTATTCTATTGGTTTAGGTACACCTATGGCCAATCTAAAATCCCAGATGAGCAGCTACGAGAGTACAATAACATCGCCTATAAGGACGGTGAAACCATGAAGCCCTTCAACTTGTGTTTCACTAAGTTATACAATCAAATCCTTGAACTCATTTGACCTATAAACCAAGCCCCTTTCATGCATTACTACAATGAATTACCTTCCCCCTATCGTCACAAACTTGAGGAAAAATCCATTGATAACCTCAATTCTGCTCTGCATACTTGTTTAGAGTATGAAGAACAACTCGAAAGAACAATTAGTCCCCAGGGATAATCAGTTAAACAGACAGACATGTCCACCCTCTTACATCTTGTACAATATATGAATAAATGTATGATAGTGTAAGAGAAAAAGGGAATTGTCTCCCCTCTCACCCCTGGAGCTTCATCCTCTTCTACAACCCTCTTTAGGAATCCAATTGAAAATAATTTTCAGCCTAAAGCTATCTTCCCTCGAATTTGGTGTAACTTTTGTGAGGAACACCACGAGGAAGCCACATGTGAGGTAAGGAAGAGTTCCAGAGATAAGATATTTGGTAAAAGACCAGAAAATACCATCGTTGTCCTATATTTTGTAGAGCCAGAAGATGTCATGATCATTAATACTAGGAACAAATCCTATTCTCCCAAAGGAAAAATTATCCTCCCCACAATTATTCTATCATGAGTTCATCCTCACCAGTTGCTACTTTTCAGGTTCCTAAATTTCCTGACACTCAAGGAATTATCCCCCCTCTCCCCTCCTCCAAGTAAAATATTTTGAATCAGTTGGCCAACATCAAAGCAGATTCCACCCTCATGGACATGGTTTTCATCCCTGAACAACAGAGGCATCTAAAACAATTCATGGAAGTAAAATGTTTCGTTGTAGCCAACATCTCCGAAGAGGTGAATGAAGAGGATTCATATGTAAAGAAAGTAGGTGTACATAACTTTATTTACTCTGTAACAAATCCCCCTTTTTATATTTCTATAAATATTATGGATAATATCGCCCATTGTTTCCTCATTGATGGAGGTTCATGCCCAAGTTTGATGTCGAATATTATTATCGAAGAGCAAGGCTTGTATTGAACAAATGAAAACGCCAAGAGCATGCCCTCTTATAATAGTCTACAACAAACAACCATAGGTGAGATTAAATATGTGACCTTAGTTTTGTGTGCACACCCTGAAATAAGGAAAACCCTTAGCATTCAGGTAATTTACATGCCAGTAAGAAGTTACTCAATCATCTTGGGAAGATATTGGAAATCTTTGATAGGTGGATACCTCTCACTCGATGGGACACACTTATATGTTCCTCGGAATGGAAAAAACATTACAATCTTTAGAGAGGGAAGGATTTCACCTTACATAGAAAGTGTTCCACAACCTAATGTGAACTATATTGAAGAGGACCTAGGGGTTTATTCCATCTTTGCTGAGGAAGATAATATCCCCTTCGAACAGATTGAATTAGATGATGGTATGTGGCACATGAAATTTGATGGTTCATTCTCTAATGAGGGTAACGAAGATGTCATTATCTTGATTTCTCTTGTAGGAAAAATCCATAAGTTTTCTTATAGGTTGGAGTTTTCTTACACGAACAATGTCACTAAATTCGAAGCTTTGTTATTAGGCATTTAGAATCATTATAATCTTGGTTGTGGTCACCTTTCAGTTTTTGGGGATTCCGAGCTTGTTGTGAATCTTGTACGTAAGATATACTCTCCTAGCAACAAGTTGATGATATGATACACCCAAACTGTTTGGGAACTTATCTCTAACCTATTATCTTTCAACATCACTCATGTTAAGAGGGAATTGAACTGATGGTTGATCGGTTAGTTGTTTTTTCATCCTCTCCTAATCGACAACTTTTGGCACACATACCTAATTGTACTTTTCAATATCTATATCGTCCACATATCCTTGACAATATATAATCTTGGCAGGTCTTCCCTAGCAATGACAACATCAATACTTTAATTTAAAATGAACTTTATAATCCCAAGGAAATGATATCCATAGAAGATAACAAGATTCCTAAAGGCTTGACTCCTCTAGAGAGTTCATTTTCATCAAGTGATGTAGGAAATAAAAAGAAACAAAAGAAAGAGGAGTCGAAAAGGAAGGTGGGTGAAACCATCTCTTGAACAGTGGAACACCCAAATCTCCAAACAATATTAAAATAGGTGCCCAATGTTTTGATGAAGAGAAAATGGAGTTTGCCAAGCTACTTGGTGAATTTCAAGATTTTTTTTCTTGGTCTTATGAGGATCTTCATGGTTTTTATCTTGGTATTATATAGCATGCTATCCCCATAAAGGAAGAAATAAAACCTGTTAGGCAAAAACAAATACCTATAAACCCTACATTGGGAGAAACTATTCGAAAAGGATTGGGAAAAAACTTGAAGGATGGTATTTTCTTTCCAGTCAACTATTCTGAATGGGTTTTAAATTTGTTTCATGTCCGTAAATCCACTGATCATATCATATTTTTCATTGATTTTCGTGTAGTTAAGCGAGCTATCATGAAGGGTTATTTTCCTCTCCCTAACATAGAAATGATTTTGCATCAAGTCACAGGGTAACAGATGATGCCCTTGCTTGATATTTTTTTCGGTTACAATCAAATCAAGGTTAGAGAGGAAGATAAACTCGACACCACCTTTATTACTATTTGGGTACCTTGACTTATGAACATATGCCTTCTGTCTTATCTGATGCAAGTGCCAGTTCTAAAATACTTATGTAAATAACTCTTGACGATTTGATCGGTAAGGTTATTCATATCTATCTTGATGATCTAATTGTGTACGTTAAAGGACTGACAATTGTCTCAATGTTTCAAGAGTTATGGTTAAGTCCTTTCAAGATCGATTTTGTCCTGGGTACTAATTCTTACATTCTAAAAGATCTACAGAAGCGATTGTTTTCCTACAACACTAACGGTTCTCACTTGAAACATTACGTGGAACCAACTTGAAAAGTTCTAACGTTGTTTGTATTTTCTGTATATTAGTAGTCTAGTTATTCTTTCATTTTTCTTCATTGTTTTTCATTTCTTCTCTACAATAGTTTGATTTATGATTTCAGTTTTAATAACTTCCCACTTCTTTTACATTTCTTTCATTTTATTTTATGATGTTTTAAATTTTGTAATCTTAATTCTGTCATGATTTTTATTGATTTTTCATATTTTAGTTGATTTTGGTAAAGAACAAGATGTTGGATCCGTTTTTCCATAGTGAAACTCTTGCAAGATATTGTTAGTAAATAAAAATCAATATTACACAACTATTACGATGTTCCCCCTGAAAGAACACTTGAATTTGTTATCCGCTTTCACTGTTGTCTTATAAAGAAATCGGTTATCTCCCGCTTCTGCTTTCCATTTCTTCATCCATTTAAGAATTTGAAAGATAAAATCCACAAATTTTCTCCTTGAAGCAAATAGCATATTCCAGTTGAATGATTATGCATACAAGGATAAAGCCCCTCATACTTAACATTTTTCATGAGTTATTCCCAAATTTTCGGTCATTTTTCCATTAAATCCACTCACTTCCCCATGTTGCATAATCTTCCTGGTTATATCTTCTTGATTTGTTGTTCTTGGTCTATGAAACCATGTGTTCTAAGTTCTAAATCGGTTGAAAACAAATATTCCTATGGGTTTGCCAGTTTGTTGACGATAAAAATTGCAATGAGTATTCCGCCCGCAAAGTATTGCTAAAGCCTATTATTTATAAACTAATGATATATATAATACTAGTAGGTGGGACACCCTTGTATATTGGAGGATGCGATCAGGTTTCTATTTGATATTTATGTTGTTGTTCAATGATTGTTACAGGGTTCTACATGATTGATGGTGAAGTATTAGTTTTAGTTGCGACATAATGGCAGATGGATAAGGCATGTTATGTGTTGGTACTATTTCTCTAAACTCTAAATTCCATGTCATGATCGCTTATGTTAATTGTTATTATAATTCTATTTGCGCCATGATTTAATACATGTTACACCTACACAAGACACATGTTATTCATAACAAGAGATAAAAGCAATATGAAAAAAATCCAAGAATGAGGAACTAAACTATACTATACTACATTATATGCATTTTAAAAAGGGTTGATATTAGTCCGAACTATCAATGTTAGTAGCTATATGATGTTATTGATTTATATGAAAGCGAATTTGATATACATTATGGTATCTTTGGCAATGGTTAATGTGATATCGGGTGGTGCATTTGGCAAGCAATGGATGTTAGTTTCGATGCAATGGATTAATGGAATGTATTAATTGTCGGCTGGTTGGTGTGTACTACATTATTAGATGAGGAGACGATGGAAGCGATGTGCATTTACTGCACATCACTCCATACTTCCCCACTAGTTGTCACCCTAGCTTGGTTATTGTTCAATTGTTTTTTTGCTATGGTTAAGCTCCGATATTCAGGCGAGGAAGGAACTTCTCGACCAAGCTTGCATTTTTAAGACTATTTGGTTACACGTCTATTTTATTTTTTCCATCCATGAACTCGCTCTCTTTATGAAATAAATATTAGCTTGGTGATGTATTGGTCTATGTTTTTCTTGAGGCTAGCAACTGTGTAAACTCTGGTGTTTCTCTAGAATGGTTGTTTGTGTGTTATTCGTTGAAAATGGAAATTGGATGATTGAAGTCATGATTTCATTGACTATTCTGTGTAAAGGAAGCCGTGATGGATCTTTGTTGTCTCTATGGGTTTTTATTGGAGGGTTTCATTCGGTTTGGAATTGTTGGTTGTCCCCTCACAGTCTTGTAACCATACTCGGTCGTATTTGGTTTTATGGGTTTGTTGTGTTAGAATTGAACCACTTTGGGTCACTGCATATCGATTTCCACTTGGTTGTTGGCTCGTTTTATGTTATTGGTCTGCATAGTTGGTTATGGTGGCTATTATGCCAAGAGGATTTCCTTAGGGTGGGTTTTTATTACCTTGTCTCTGCATTTATATCATCATTGTTCGACTTTTTGGAGAAAAAACCACGAGGGTTATTCCCTGTGTGTTCTTAGTATTGTTTTGTGGCCAGTAAGGAACCTCTTCTCCCCTGTTCGTAGTCTCGCATCCCTGAGGTCGGACTGTCACCCTATCATATGATTTAGGGGATATAATTATTGTATGTCCATCGTGTTGTATCGAAGGGTTCTCACTTGTTGTTGGTATGGTCGACTCCATTCTCCCTATGTTGGTTCCACTGAGCGAACCCTTGGTTATTCACATCCCGATTTTGATAAATTGATCCAGTTATATCCTATCGGGTATCTTATTGATTTTTATGAGTTGGTGGAATAACGTCGACAGTGGTTTTGATTATTGGTTCATCTCTATTGATAGATTTGATTACACGGTTATAATCAGAAATGATAATGGTTATGTAGTTGATGCCTCCTTGTGTTGTAACAGATGGATTGTTAAATCAACATTGTTTTATGGTTTGATTGGGAGTAATCATATATGTATAGTCACATAAATGATTCTTTGTGTTATGCGTTGGTTTGTATGTTTCATACAATGTGGTATAAATTAAAGTGATGGTTGTTGTTACTATGTGTTTAAATTGCCCGATCGAGATTATTGAAATTTAAAGTGTCGATAGTTGTGTCTTGGCTATCCACTGTGTATGATTTATGGATATTGTGCATCGTATCCTTTTATTTGACCAACAGAGATGGGCACAATATTTTTAGTGATATGGTTTTATTGTAATTTAATTGTTAAAATTGATTGAAGAAATGGAATTGGGCATGTTTTAAAAGATCTTGTATCTGTGTTTGATATGAGGAATAAATTTATGGACAGTGGTTAAGGTTTTGATGTTGAACAAATTTGAAGCAATTGACTATGTGTTCATTGGGATTTTGTTTTGAATATTAAATGGAATAAATAAGAGAAACATAATTCTTATACAAGTTGTTTTGAGGGTATATTGTTTTTAAGTATAATGACATTGTGTTAATTAAAAGTGTCAAATATTTAAAAATGGAAAGTGAGCAAGTTTAACACACAGTAATGGTTGAATTGACGACAGTAATTGTTAATTGGTATTGGTATAGTGGTTTTGAATACATAAATGTTTTATGGATTACTTAATTAATTTTTTGAACAATATCCGCTCTTTTCCCCTACCATTATTTCACTTTTCGCTAATTACAATTCCCACGCCTTCCCATATTCATTATCCACTCCCCGTTCCTAAAATTTAATTACAGTTAAATGAAACTTTGTATTGTAACAATTTAATATCGTAGAGATGGATTACAGTGATATATTCTTTGGTTTACATTATAGTTGATTGTTTGTTGTCTGTGAGCAGTAATTATGATCTTTTCCCCCTCATTTTAACATTTTTCTCTCAATACAACCCCTCGCATATCCCATAACCTTTTTTTCACCCCTTGCTCATTGACTACTATTAAAAAAATTGTATGGATTGGATTGCATGAGTCTAATATGTTTTTGAGCCAAATTTTATTTCATATTTTAAAAAGAGTTGTCATGTATGGTTGTTAAAGAAACTATTTGCTAATCAATTACACATATAGGAATGATATTTTTCAACATAGGTATCCATGGCATAGGTAACCGAGGGAGAGGTAATTGGAACAAGGTCCCTAGAAGGGCAAGATTCTCCATACACTTTGATGCAGACTTGCAAGAGTTAGGCCAACTATTTCAAGCTGGGTTTTTTAATTGGATTGGGAAAGGAGTGATCCAACCTATGCATGAAAGGCCTCCATTCCAAGCCCTAGAGGTCCCTACTATCCCCATTCCTCCTCATGTCTCATTGTAACTTGAAATTACCGAAAATGACATATGGAAAGAGATTTTCCACCCGATAGTCTCCCAACATCGTGGCTGGCCTAATTTTTCTTTACTTGCTCCCCCGCCTATCAATCAAATTGTCCAAGTTTCCCCTTTCCACTCACCAGTTAAGTCTTCCCATGCGAGAAAAAGGTTGAAAACTGAGGCCTACCATGCCCCTGACAAAGGAAAATCCATTGCTGGCCCTTCCTCACCCTCCAATGGCTCTGATAAATTTGTTTCCTCCCGCATGCATTTGATGGATGATTGCTCTCATGTGATCAATAAGATTAGGCCTAAAGGATCAACACATCCTAAGGAAAATTTAGAGAGATCAAAAGGTGACAATATCAATAAGGGAAATATTTCATTTAGGAGTGGAAAATATGGATTTTAAGTTTTTTATTTTGATGATAACAGTTGACTTCTGAAATTTTGGACAACACATTATTTTTGGATATATGAGTAATATATTTTGAAAAAAATTTCAAATATCATTGAGATAAATTTTCAAATATGAATGTGATGATGGGAGTCACAAGGAGGGATGTTTTCTTTAATTAAATAGTTGTGTTATGATTTTTAAAAGCTAAAGGGAGTCACACGGGGTCCCACCTACTAGTTATTATTTATTTAAAAACCCTTATTATGATTTATTACTTTTCCCCCTAACTAAAAAGTTGGTTGAGTTTTAGTTAACTTAACTAAGGAAGTAGTTCAACTACTTGAACCAATTTTGTTTTGCTTAAAAGGAAAAGGAAAGGGAGGAACAAAAGGAGAATAGAAAGAGAAGCATACTAAGGTTTTCTCTTTGAGTTTTTGTTGAGATATTTCAGTTTTCATTCATTCCTTAATTCATTAGAAACCTACTTTTTTTTTATGATAACAGGGTCCTATTGTAGACAACACGATTTAGGGATGAATTACATCATTCAGACATTTGTCTTTCAGAGGTGTTGATCTATCTTTGATAGTCTGTGTAGACTTGTCTGTTTATGAATTAGATTTCATGACTAACAAAGGCTATTGTGCAGAGTCGAGTGGGAAAAAATATGTAGCAAATTGATCCAACTTTTAAAGTTTAGTTTTTTTTATCTTTTATCAGAAGTCCTTTTGTATGTTTCATCAGGGACGTCTAAGTTTGACTTTGGTCCAAAAATTCCTCAGGAAATTTTGTAAAGAGAACGATTCTTGGATGAATTGGAATGAAATAAATGATTTCTTTATGTCTCATATGTTCTAATTATTGAATTGTTGTCTTTACTTCTGTCTCTATATTTATTTCAACATCTGATATATTCAAAAAATTACATAGATAATGAATTTTACAGCAAGCTTTCATTTATATATATATATATATATATATAAATCCTAAGCACTTGTAAACAATACTTGTGAACTATGATAACATTTTTGTTGTCTATAAACATAGGGTGATATTCCCGTCTATCTTTCTTTAGCCAACTAATATTTGAAAATGATTGAGTAAGATTATTTCATATCTTTTCCTCAACAAAGTGTACTAGTCAAATTGATGGTAGCTAGGACTTAATCATGGGTATAGTTGTTGCTTTAAGAAAATAGTCAAAAATAAATTAGTTGCAACAAGAAGTTGTGACTTTGGTAATTATGGTAAAGTAGTTGTGATGAGAAGACTGGATAGTCAAAGTGGTTGACCAAGAAATAAATTAAATAATAAAGTGGTTGCAACAAGAAGTAAGTTAAGGGAAAAGAAGTTATGAATTGGCTAATTATAGAAAATTCAACTGCAACAAGATGTTGTGAGTAAATATAAATTATTTAAATAATAAAGTAGTCAAAGTGGTTGCAAAGAGAAATTATTTAAATAATAAAGTGGTTGCAACAAGAAGTGGTGAGTTTACTATTTATGGATAAGTCAAAGTGGTTGCAACATAAATTAATTAAATAATAAAGTTAGTTGCAACTAGGAGTGGATAACTTACTATTTGTGGAAAGTGGTTAGGTTAAGTGGACAAAGTGGTTAAGTTAAGTGGAAAAGGTGGCTAAGTGGAAAAAGGGGTTAAGTGGGAAAAGTGGCTAAGTCAACAAAGTGGTTAAGTGGAAATAAGTTGATACTTCTAGAGGAATCTATTCAGAGAGGATAAATAAGAGAGAAAGGGTATCCCATTAGCACCCATTGAATATCATTGAATATCTATTTTCTGAAATGTTATTTGGGCAGGTATTGTTGATAGAGAAAAAATGCGGCAAAAAAATTGTGGCAGAAAAATTGTGGCAGAAAAGTGAGGTAGAAAAATTGTGGTAGGAAAATAGTGGTAGGAAAAGTGCGGAAGAAAAAATGCAGTAGAAAAACCGCAGTAGAAAAAGTGTGGCAGAAAAATAGCAGCGGAAAAAACGTGGCAGAAAAAGTGCGGCATAAAAATCACGGCAGAAAAATCATGGCAACAGATTCACAGGAGAAGAATTGCGACAGCAAAACCGCAGGATCAAAATGCTACAAGAGTAAAAAGGTATGGTTCTCATATGTGTAGTGTTGAATCTATGAATCTGGTTGAGGGTTTTCCTTGTAAATTTGTTCGATGCCCTCTTTGAAGTTTAGGTCTTGTTGTAGAGTTTATCTATGGAAGATCTACTAAAGTTTATTATTGGTTCATGTTTGAGGGATTTTGGTTGAGGTATGTTGCTAGAGTTATTGGTATAGATAGAGGTTGTATAATAGTGAGGTTGTGGCACATGGCTGATGTGAGGATATATGGTATTTTATTTATGGAGAGTGTGGTGCATTGCTAGAGGTATCTTGTTGGTTATCTTTGTGTATGTTATTGGTGTTAATATTATGGTAGTTGCAGGTGGTATTTATCTCCACGTATAAACCTGACGAGGATAGAATACTCTGGGAAGCAAGAAGAAAACCTAATGAGTTGGCTAATAACCCTAGAAGACTTGTCGGCTCAAGAAGATAATTTATATTATGTTATTCGCCTCCAAGAGAAGAAGTTGTCTAGAAATAATAATGTATACTGAACAAACATATATCCATAATGAGAAGTCGGCCCAGGAAGTTAGCCAGAATTAGTATAAATACAGGAGGTCAGTTCTCATTCTGGTACACAGTCTCATAACTGCAGAGAAACACTTGTGCACACTGTAGTTGCCTAGTTTTTGTGCAAGTTTGGAGGAGAGATGTCATTGCAACTGCATCTACAACTAACAATTATGCTTGGACTATCTATTGGCTAGGGTTTGGACTATATGATCAGCTCTTGTTGATGCACTATCCTTAGGGAAAGGTGTGCTACCCTTTGATTGGCTATCTATCCTAGGGTTTGCTTCTAGAGTGATTCTCTGTCAAGGTTAAGGTGCTTCGAGTGTGGCTTCGGCCTATGGTTGGGTGACAAGGGTATTGTTAATGGTAAAACGAGCACATCCACTTATATTCTAATAGGTTATGGGCCCACACCTCCCTCATTCATTCTAACCACTGGAAGGAAACATGGCTAGAAGGATATTAAGCTCGTTCAAGAACTTCCGCTAGGGTTTCCTAGTAGGAGCAGTCACCAAAGAACTATAGCTAGGGTTACTAGCAGGTGCAATTGTAGAAACCATAATCCTCTTATTGAGACACCTTAATTTAATGGATTGACCTAATCTCCGGACAGATCAGTGTGCCCTATCCTAGCACATCTTCTGGTACTCTCAGCAAGCTAAGACATAAAGTATGATTTTGTGGTTAAATCTAGGGTTTGACCAAGTCAAAACAACCATGACTTATTCTATGAAGTCAAAGAACAAGTTATATGGAGCCTCTAAATTTAGAGCATGGAAGACAAGGATTGACCTCATCCTTTCCAAGAATAAAATGTTGGATATCGTAAAAGGAAATATCATGGAACCAAAGTTTGAAGAAGGAAAGACATAACGTTGCATCTATGGAGAAGTTCAAACACAGTGACATCAATGCTATGAGTATCATAGTGGAATCTATAAAATACCACTTGATACCCCACATCTCCCATCTTGACTCATCAAAGAACATGTACGATGCCCTCACAAATCTCTTCTCGGTCAGAAACATTGGACAAGTAATGAGTTTGAAGAATGAGCTCCGTGACATGAAGATGAATGATGATGACAACATAACATCATACTTTATGAGGATCTCCCATTTAAGATATCAACTATAAGATATTCAAGAGATCAATTCAGATAAGGAATCAATAAACATAGTACTCAATGGTCTTCCAAAGACATGGGATGCATTTTCCGCAAGCATGAACACAAGGAATGAGTATCCGACATTTTAAGAACTTTGGACTTGTCTTGCTCAAGAAGAATCAAGGATAGGTGAAAAAGAGAAACCCCAAAAGAAGTACTATGATCAATTCTTCACAGCAATATTCAAGAATTTCAGGAACAAAAGGAAGTTTGGTTCAAGGAGGAAGTCAAATCAAGACAAAGACATTTCAGAAGTACAATGCTTCAACTGTCAAAAGTATATCCACTACAAGAATCATTGTCCCGAGCTAAAGAAAAGGAAGGAGAAACAAGAAGAACCAGTTGCCGAGGAAAAGGAACCTACAAAGAAGACTAAGAAGGACAAAAGAGACTTCTTCTTATAATGGTAACAATTCTCTTCTTATTTCTTGTACATATCTCATTTTTATCGTCTCTATACATATCTTGTATATCTATCCCTTGAAAAATAATGTATTCCAAGAAGAACTATACATATGGAAGAACAACAAGATAAGGATTGATATCATTAGATAATACACATGAAAGGATGAAATATGTCGAATCAATCATGAAGAGACTCAAAAGAAGAAAAGACAGAAAGAAGTCAGAGAAAGACTTATAACATTTTGTAGAATATAACAAGACAGAAGCGTGGACTTTGTTAGACAGAGAGAGCCAATTATATATTGCATAAGACAATAAGGATGCAGACAGAAGCATGGACTCTGTTAGACGGAGGGAGCAGATTATATGCACTCATACATGAAGCAAGGATTAGGAGGGAGCTAATCTTATGATCCATTAAAAATGATGAAGTATGGTAGCAACCATGAAAGACAGTACGTGTTCAGTTCAACTACAGAAGAATATTTCTTCGAAGAGAAGCCTTAAATTATCCCTGGTTGTCCATCCACATCTGTGATCCTATGATGAAAGAAAGAAATGGAATATTTAGTGCATGGAATCTATAAGAAAATCCATGGACATAAGAGCTAAAGAAAAACATCAGGAAGAACATGAAGATTCCAAGAAAGAAAGAGAAGCCAGAACAACCAGTCATTATATTGAGAATCACAAGATTACCAGCCTGATATGAACTCAATAAAAGAAATCAAGCAGAGGAACTGAAAGTCGTGATGAAGAACAGTGTATGAAAGACTTATGAATAAAATCTTTGCAGGATCTAGAACTAGGGGTTCTCCCAGATGGAGGGAGAAGACTATGATGATTACTTGTTCCAGTAAATCATACATGCCTCTACATGAGTCATTATATCATACGCAATATCCATGGTTGGATTTCTACATCAGATGAATGTAAAGAATGTTCTCTAGAAAAATTGAATAAAGAGCGTATGCAGAGCAACCTCAAGACTTTGAGGAATAGACCCTTGTATGCAGATGGAAGAAGATAACTTGGTGGAGAACCTCTAGTGCATAGCAGAAGTGTGGTGAAGATTTTCTACAACAGAGATATTGTATCAAGATGATTACTCAGTAGATCATATATCATGATGACAAAAGAAGTGCCATGTTCCAGTTTTCCAACAATGATATACTATATTGATCAGAGGTACATGAAGACTTCAAAGAAAACTAGTGTTCCAGACCAAAGTACATTTGAAATAAAGCATTACATTATCCATCATGAAGTCCAAAAAGGTGAAAGTGGTTCTCCAATACATATCTCCACAGATGAGTAGATAAGCATACATTTTTGGTAAAGCTTCTATCCAAGATGAAAGAGTTTGCGTACTCAAGTTGGAGCTCATGGAGATGAAATCCTTATTGGAAAAGTAAGATATGACTCCCAGGTTGGGAGGGAGCACTGAAAATATTATTAAGGACATTCATCTTTAAGATTGAAAAATAGTTCATCTTGGACAAATTCTTTCCTGTTCGAAAAGTGGATTGATATTTCTGATGGACAACGATTTCCCATTGTGGTTAACATGGGAAATGGTCCAGATTTCCAATGTATCATAGACAACAAATTCCCATTGTGGTTAACATGGGGAGTGGTCTAGGGAAGTCTCTCTTCTTGAGGGTTACTCAAGAAGACTGGCCCACCTTGTCGGGCAACGATTTCTCATTGTGGTTAACATGAGGAATGGTTTGTTTTGGAGGTTGGTACAGGACAATCTTTTCCTCTTGTGGTTAACAAAGGAAATGGTATGGACAAACATTCATTAGGGTTTATACATTATCTCCTGGGTGCACTTTGATTAGTGTAGGAGGAATGGCCCAGGGTGGGGAATGGTCTAGGCTCAGAAATCAGGGATAGACATTCATTAGGGTTTATACATTCTCTCCAGGGTGCACTTTGATTAGTGTAGGAAGAATGGAACAGGGTGGGGAATGGTCCAGGTTTAGAAAACATGACATATATTCTTCCTTGCTTGATAAGAATAGTCCAGATATCTCATTATTCTACTCTAAGGGAAGATATTCTTTCAGATCTCACAGATGTGAGTGAAAGATTGTCCCAAATGATTTAGTTTATATCATAACAATGTTTCTGTGCAGGTTTATATCAGATGATTTTTATGAAGACTATATGACAGTAGATGTATACTATTGTGGTGGATGTGTTCCATTGTTTGTGACTATACATTGTTGATCAAGTATTTGTGTGTTACTTGGTGTGGTAGTGTACCACTGGATTCTAGTTATGTACTAATATGGCTAGACACAGTTGTGTTCTATTTTGTTTCGATTTCCTTGAAGACTATCAATAGTATTAGATGGATAATCAAAGGACAGAGATTTCCCATATGGAAAATGGTTTAGATCATTTACTCTTCTAGATTAGAAGAATGATTCTTGTATCACTCTGTGGAGTGAGAATCATGTATGATTACTCAGATAGATTATGGTTTCGAGAGATGATGTAGTTGATGACATTGATGATGATGATGGTGCTCATGATCTAGTCATGATCTAGTCTATACAACTATGTTGATGCTACCGGGTGAAAGGTATGTTTTTGTGCTCAAGACCATTACTTGTAATACCTCCCTAGCTAGGAGGGAGTGTTGATATTATGGTAGCTACAGGAGGTATTTACCTTCACGTGTAAACCTAACGAGGATAGAATACTCTCGGAAGAAAGAAGAAACCCTAATGAGTTGGCTAATAACCCTAGAAGACTTATCGACTCAAGAAGATAATTTATATTAGGTTATTAGCCTCCAAAAGAAGAAGTAAGACATAAATAATAATATATACTGAATAGACAGATACCCAGAATGAGAAGCCAACCCAAGTAGTTACCCAGAATTAGTATAAATACAAGAGGCAAGTTCTCATTCTGGCAGACATCCTCAGAATTACAGAGCAACACTTGTATGCACTGCAGCTGCCTAGCTTCTGCGTAGGTTTGGAGGAGATTTGTTGTTGCAGTTGTTCCAGCTAACAACTATGCTTGGACTATCTCTTGGCTAGGGTTTGGACTATTTGATCATCTCTTGTTGATGCGCTATCCTTGGGGAAAGATCTGCTACCCTTTCATTGGCTATCTAGCCTAGGGTTTGCTTCCAAAGTGATTCTCTGTCAAGGTTAAGGTGCTCATAGGGTGGCTTCGGCCTATGGTTGGGTGACAAGGGTATTGTCAATGGTAAAACAAGAACATCCACTTATATTCTAACAATTGGTATATGGTAGAGGTATATGATTGGGTACATGGGTGAGATACATACTTGAAGTACATGGTGATATTGATACATCTTGTTGAGGCATAGTGTTGTTTTTTGTTTATACATGATTGGTACATGTTTTTGGTTATCTTTGTATAGTGTTTATGTAAATGATTGATGTGTATTGTTGGCACATGGTTTCAGTGATATTATTTTGATTTTGGGTATCAGATATATGTTATCAGATCTAATATATTTAAGAGAGTATTGGTACATGTTTTTGGTGTATTTATTTTTGTTCGTATATGAAAGGAACAGATATAGGTTGGTTACAATACAATGGCACATGTTGATTACAATTCAGTGGCACATATTGGTATAGGTTTAGAACAATATATCTCACAGTGACAGTGTGATAGTGGTTCCATCATTCTACTTATATTTCATGGATGTTGGACGGGGAAAGGATAGGTGGTTGTAGCCACCTTTCATTTGTAGTAAAATTACATAGGGGGTTTTATCCTCCTTCTGGTTATAGCCAAATAATTTTGGATTTGGAGCTTCCCTCAAGTTGTAGACTGAGAGACTAGGGGTTTAGAGCCTCCTTCTAGTTGTAGCTGGAGAATTGGAAGTTGGTGCTTCCTTAAATATAATTCTTGACATATAAGAAAATCATTGCATGGTTTTCTCCCGCATTGGGTTTCCACGTAAATATTGGTGTTCTGTGCATTATGTGGATGTGTTTGTTATTGTTTATTATGCATTGATGAATTTTAATTCTTATGATACAGTAAGATATTTATGATGAACATATTAACATGGTTGTATAATTAAAATAACATACATTATGGTTTAAATGATTAATAATTGG
>ML783100.1:695003-708779 GCA_009831015.1 Picea engelmannii
AACAATTGGTATCAGAGAAGGTTCCTCCAAAAAAGTAATTTAACCACTAGTAGGAGATCATGGATTATTTTGAGAATGGAGTAGCATTGTTTAATGGTCAGAATGGTTTAAAGTGTGAGATATGTAATGGAAGGAAGAAAGTATTTTGAGATTCACATGGATATGATATTTGGAAATCAGTTGCTACAAGATATGATAGTTCAAAAAGAGAAAAGACTGTAGGCAAGAAGGAAGTGAAGAATAATAACAAAATATTAATGGATTTAATCTAGAAAAGATTACCTAATAAGGTAAGAGAAAAGGTTGGTAAATTTTCATCATCTAACGAAATTTGGGATAAGTTACATAATGTCTATTCTTCACCCATCATAGATTCAGAAAATTCCAAAGAAGATGCATGTACCAAAGAACAAGAAATATTCTCATCATGTCAGAGAGATACAGAAGCAGAAGATTATGAAGAAAGAGAATTTGATTACAAAGAACAAATGATTAGTTCAGTTGAATATCTACAGAAAGAAAGAGAAGAAAAAAAATCACTCAAGAAAGAATTGATGAAGAAAAATGAAAGTGTTCAAGGTTCTGAAGAAGCTCAACAGGTCATCAAGAATTTAAGAGCTCATCTAGAAGAGGCCAAAAGAATTGAAGAAACTCTATAATATCAAAATAAATGTTTAGAACACAACATAGCAATGCAAAAGGAAGAAAAATAAAAGAGAGAAAAGATACTAACAGATCATCTCAAGGAAATAACTAATGGATTAAACTAGCTTGAGGAATAATTTGGCCAAGAAGAGAGAAGAATCGAAGAGGAAATAATTACATTGAAAATCCAACTTGAAGAAGCAATGAGAATAGAAGAAGTTGTGAAGTCTTAGATAATGAAGAAATATGAAGAGGTTGAGAAGCTTGAAGAAGAATTTATCACACTAAGATTCAAAGTAGTCAAGATCAACAAGAACATTGAAGAGACAAAAACATTTACATCAAGAGTAGAGAATGAAGAGAAACACTCTAGGTTTCTAGAAAAGAATAATGAAGAAAAGAGAAAGATCTATGCAGAAGTACTCAAAGGAAGGAATCATGGTCAACTAGAAACTAAGAAAACTAATAAAGATACATGTTCAAGAAGACCATCCATGTTCAAGCCACAAACAAGCTTCAGTCATGATCATCATTAGTCAAGGAAGAAATTCATAAGGACTACACCATAGAGAAGATCATTCACTCCCAGGTATGTAAATCTCTTTTATAGTCATTGTTTTTATTGTACTAACTTTGGACATAAGGTTGCAGATTGCAGGGATTATAAAAGAAATGTTCAAGCAAGAAATGGTTATGTGGCCTCACATAACATTGAATGTTACAAATGTCATAACTATGGACACATATCTTATGATTGTAGAAGAATGAACAATACTTCCATGAAAGAGAACAATGATATCAGATATAGGAAAGTATGAATAAGAAAACAAGAAGAATAGGTGAACAAAGACCAGGTCCTAGAGATCGCAAGATTGGCAATAAAATGAGATGAAGAAAAATATAAAATGAAAAAGGAAGATGTCATATACATAAAGGTTTGGAAAAGAAATGAAATAAAATGAGGACATGTAAATAAGGAACATGTTCAATATATTGTACTTTGAGGTATTGTAGTGAAATATGAATACACAGACAGAAAGAAAGAAGTTAGAGTTAAGAGAGATGATGACTCTACCGATAAAGATGATGACTCTACATCTTACCAGAGATTGTTTTGAGCCATCCGACTTAGAGACTCCTAGGTAATATGAATATTAAACTGGGGGATTCTATGCCATAGCTGAGATAGACCAGAGAACCATCCTTTGAGCAGATTAGAGAGTTTGAGTATATATATTTAGAGTAGTTAGTTAGCAGAAGTACAATATGATAGATTGATTGGTTGTAGTAGTGAATACTTCATGATAGTACAATGACAAATGGGTCAACATTATGGTCATTTCTCTAGTAGTGTCCTGGATAGTATGGACACAGATGGATTCGTAAGAACACTTAGAAGGTTTGGATAGATATATGATAGTGGACGAGAGCATGGATTCATAGATAGGTTCAAAGAGTGGTTCAGAGACAAAAGAACATTATCATAATGGATGATAGTTACAAAGGAATATTTGAATGCTTATTCTTGAATGATTTTCATATATTTCAGTTGTTTACACAAGGAAGAACCAATGGAAAATAAATCCAAAAGAAAACAAGTACAGGAAGACTTGTATTTTTTCTACACAAAATCTTCTAGAGAAGTCAAGAGAGAGAAACAAAACAAAAAATATAGGTAGAAATTTCATTCAAAGAATTTGTCAAACAAAGAGTTAAGAATAGAGGTATGATTCCAGGGAAGAGATTCATTAGATTTAGGATAGAGATTATATGCTTGGAGAGAGAGTATTGAGGCATGTTTATAGAGGGATTGATTGTCACACGGGAAGAATGAATGATATGACTTCAGTGTTGCGTCAGAGTGATATAGTTACGGGGAAAATATCTCTATGGCTACGGTAAACCACAATAGGCAGAAATGACTACATAAATCAACTCTATTATCAAGTATGATATGTAAACAAATATTCTAGCAAGACAAGTTAAAAGGCCTACCTCATCCAGACGTTCGATGAAGTCCACCGTTGAGCACTTGACCAAAATCAATATACCTACAACTAGTCCTCAACAACCAAGAAAAGAAAGCATATGGTGATAATAAATGATGTTAGCACATTCAATAGCATAATCCATTAATAAACATTATAAATATTCCCATGGAATAATAATTCAAATATTTTCAAGATATCAATTGGACGGGAAAAGAGTATTTCTATTAATATATGATCAACATAAGTGAAAATGATACAGACTTTCATGTTGACATGGTTCGAAACCGAGAAACTAAGTTTCTTCTAGTTGGGCCTCCACCACTTCAATCCTCCACCAAAGGAAAGCTCATAAAACAGAGACAATGGAACTCTCAATAAATAAGGGAAGAGCTTTGGGGATGAACACTATGTTCATACTTAAAGGACAAAGGGATGCAGACTCAATATGAAGTAAATAATTTATCCAGAGTAACTTTTCTCTCAAATTTGAATTACTTCTCCTCTTTTCTATAGCTCAAAATTGGCCCATTTATAGCATTCAAATGGAACTAAAGGGTTGAGTCGAATCATTTTCAGTATATGGAAGGCCAAAGATCATAGATCTCTTGTCGTGACATGGAAACCTGACTCCATTTTTCATTTTTGGGCACTAATACTGATGTAGAAGTGTTGTAGTGGTGCATCCTACGTATACGCATGTTGTGTGGTAGGAAAGGTGCATACATGTGGAAAACTATGTATTTTTATCTTTGGGATTTACAAACAAGGATGATAAGTCTACATAGGGAAATGAAAAAAGGCCTTCTGTGCAATATTGTATAGGGTGAGGCCAATATTGCTATAACACATGTCCCCTAAGGTGTGAGGTCATAGGAGTATATGTGATGACCGAAATACATTATAAACAACCCAAAAGTGGAGTGATAGGGAACCATATCAAATAACTAGTTGATCATTACATTCTGCACTAACTTTGCATACATGGATGCCAATTTGAATTACACTGCAGATCCATGTGAAAATATACCAAGCAACTGTCTATGGCCATGAATAGGAAAATACAAATGCGCTTACATGCCAAAGGATGTCATAGTCATGAACAAGGCCCAGTAGAACCAGTCTCAAAACCAATATGAATATATCTGTATCTAATGGAGAACAATCTGATCTCCCACGATTAGAAGTCGTATAGGTACTGGTCCAATGAAAAGGAAGAAACAACTCAGGAAATTTGCGGCCACATGTTGATGTCTTCAAGTCTTCTACACAATCCACCAAGGGTGAAATTCTACATCATGTGAATAAAGGAGTTGAGGTCGAACACAATGAGACATCATTTGATTACCAGTCATTGACGTTTACCATTAACAAACATGGACAACCTACCAATAATGAAATTAGGTATCAAGGAAATGAGAACATTCTTACAATTGTGAATAAAGGAGTCGGTGTCGAACACCTGAAGAATACATCGATGAGGAGACATTGATGTATTCCCAACTGTCGATGGCGAGAGAACCTGCCACTAATGACTGCAAGCCTCAAGGTACTCATAAGACTCTAGGTCTCATTTCCAGAATAGATTAGCTAAAGTCGATGGAAGGAGACCCACTGAAATGAGAGAATTAAGGAATCTCTCATCATCCATCACGAGGTACAATGCATGAGCTTCATGATTTGGAGGAAATAGGACAAAGAACATGTTCACGAACCAACAACCATGTGCATATTTTGCATGTGCCAAGTGCAAGAGATACACAAAAAAGACCCTCTGAATAAAATCCAATGAGGAAAACTTCTGACAAAGGAGAGGAAACCATCAATAAGGATAATGGAATCTAGGACACTGAGAAAATCCCAATGTGTGAATAGATTTCTTTTCATCGAACACAAGGGAAACTACCCAGTCAACGACCAATGATTAAATGTCGACTGCTGGTTCAAGGCTACCTACCAATAATTAAAGTAGGACCAAGGTCCTATATAGGACTATAGTATCATGTGATTCTGAGACAAACTGAGGGAATGGATGACATGTAAAGTCAAGATATCTGAGGAATTGTTGACACGGGTTGATAGAATTTATTTGAACAAGACCATGAGACATATGGAAGACTCTGACAACATAGACGTGATGAAATCATGAGATGCAGGAGGAATGAAATGAAGTTCTCCATAGGGACTGGAAGAGTAAACAGTCGATAGAGAAGAATCTGTAATGATATCAAATTCCTAACTCCATATAAACCAAAAATTATGATGATAAATGGACTCAATAACTTTGTTCTATGTTCAAAGGAAACACAAATCCTTCCAATATAATAAAATACCCCCTTCCTGCCCATCTTCTTTTGTTTTTTCATAGACAAATGAATGTTGTGATACAGAGGAGGAAACGAGTGTCATGAGTAAGAAAAACTAGTTCTAGCAGTGGAATGTACCTATGCTCAATGCAAGGAGATGCATGCGGGAGATGGACACTCGGGGGAATATTCCCTCCTAGGTATAGGGTGCCAAATTGTGAAGGATATAAACGAGGCTCTGCTTGGTTGAGGATGAAAACATACTGAGGAAAACAGTTTATAACGCAAAGCAAGGACCGATTATGGGCTCAATACTGCAAGCAAGGGCATGAGATGCAATCACAACTTAACGCCAAAGAATGTCCTTTTTCATGATATTTAGTTTACTATTGGATTATTGAGAGGGGGGGTGAATCAGTAATAGCATATTTATAATCCTTTTTCTCCAAATAATTCAAGTGTTATATCGATGTAGAATTATTATCCAATAATGAGAAATAAGAAATGAACAATCACATACATACATAATACACTAGTTTTTTACATGGAAACCCAAATCGAGAGAAAACCACAGAATTATTTTTCTTATATGTCTTGAAGAATTACATTCATTGGAAGCACCAACTTCCTTTGTTTTCCAGCTGCAACTGGAAGGAGGCTCCAACCCCCTAGTTTCTCAGGCTGCAATCTGAGGGAAGCTCCAACTCCCCAATTATCTGGCTAAAACCAAAAGGAGGCTACAACCCCCTAAGTTATTCGGCTACAACTGGAAGGTGGCTAGAACCACCTGTCCTTGCCCCGTCCAACCACCCTGAAGTAAAAGTAGAATAATGGAACCACTATAACACTATCACTATGAGATATACCACTATAAAATTTTACTAATAAACCTGAAGCATACATCAACCATGCATCAACCTATACCTCAAACTGTAATCAACCTATACCATAAACAAGTGCATCAACCATGCACCAACCTGTACCAAACAATATGTAATCGACCTGTACAATAAACAAGTGCATCAACCATGCACCAACCTATACCAAACAATCTGTAATCAACCTGTACCATAAACAAGTGAAACCAACCATGTACCAAGTATGTACCAATCATGTTTCAAGTACTCATCAACTATGACTCATCAATAGGTACCAACATCATCAACTATACACCTCATGTATGTGCCAACTCATCAACTACTTGTCTCAATAATGTACCCAACTTGTACCTCAACCAAAAGCCCTCATCAATTTCATCATCCAAATATGATTTGTAAATATGTAATAAAACTAGTGTATATGACCACATACCTGCAAACCTTCCTTAAATTTAACAACAAGAGACTAGCATTTTCATCAAACGTTTCTTTAGTCTCACAAGACTAGTTTTGGATTAGTCAACAACCCTAACTTGAAATAATCATAACTTTGTACATGTAATGAATAAAGATATGAAACTGATACATAATGTTCTTCAATGTGTTTTATTCAATTCTTCCAAGTGTCACTACTTGGAGCCTCTCATAAAAGGCGTTATTGCAAAAATGGCACACCTTGTTGAATTATGGCTTATTCTAGAGAGAGACCTTGTAGAGCATTCCCTGTACAGAATATTTATTGAATTTATCTAAAATTTTTGCATAGCATACTACATACTGTACTCTAACCAAAAAATTTTTTCTTACTAAATTTGGATCTGTTATGAAGAAGTTATGACATTTTTACCCGAAACCCCTTGTTTTTGACTAGTTTCAGGACTAGCCACAAATCCTATTTTCCACGGAGTGTAAATCCAAAAATAAAACGACCCACAAGATGAATTTTTTTCCACATATACTTGGATATGTTTCTTCAATGGCATAGAAATTTCATGGTCTGAATCATTCTATAAAAAAAGTTATTTCGAAAATGGTGAGATGACCTGAAACAAACATACCTTAGAAACCATCATCAAAAGAATTTATCCTTCCTTGAATTACGGCCTTCTTTTCTTCACTTTCCTCATAAATTAGGCTTATATATTCTTTGGTTACCTCAGAAACCTATAGGTATTCAATATTCTCAAGTGTGTTTCAAATGAGAAAGCCTTGCCTCTTATTTATACTCTCCAAGCAGCTTCCTTAAAAACATCTTCTAGGTCATTTTTCCCACTTTCCTTATTTTAGGGTTAACCCACTTCTAATTTCTCCATTAAATTTATTATTTAAATAATTTATTTTGTATTTACTTTGAATTAGAGTACACTCATCACTTCACTTTATTATTTACCTTCTAAAATCTCTTAAGCCACTTTGACTACTTTGACCTTTTGGGGCTTCAAGCCAACATATGAGGGTCCTCCAACTTCGTAAGGCCATAACTCTCAAACTGTGAGGAGTTATGTGACATTCCACATACCACTAGAAATGGCATGACATGTACTATCCATATTAAATATTATTACCTACAAATATATCAAAACTCATACCATTATCCATCAAACGAACTTGGGTCCATTACCCAAACCTGGGTTCTCCAACTTCACATGGCCATAACTCTCTAATCATGAGGAGTTATGTGACATTCCACATACCACCGGAAATGGTGTAACAAACACTATGCATATAGGATAGTTTCACTGAAAAATTCACTATCCTTCATCTCATTATTCCACCATTAAGCATGGGTTCTCTCACTCCACAAAGCGTCTTCCTATGAGGGATTTCACCATAAGGGGGCCACTTTGGAGTTCATCCATCTTTACTTCTCATCAACTATGACAAGACAATAATGATTCATATTTACATTAAACAAACATGGTTTCATTACCAAAACCTTTGTTCTACGGGGATTTCTTCAAGGGTTAACATCAATGAAAACCAAGCTTAATCAACATCTACTTGGTGTGAAAAAGGGATAAACCTGTGCCAAATAGATGTCCTTTCAATTCCAATTTACGAGTGTGAAAGAGACAAGTTCACTCGGCAATATTTTCTCTTTTTGAAGACGAGTTGGAAAAGAGATTAAATTAAAATCGATTGGGAGTCCTCTAGGTAGAAGACATCATGTTTATGAGTAAGAAATGAGGCTCAACATAAAGTCATGTATTAAATATAAGGGACTCCCAGTCCTATGGAAAAAATATATGCATGGGCACCAAATGAAGAAGGGGATCTAACTAGGGCACCCATATTTAATAAGTCTCTACCACTTGATAATAACACCACTTATAGAAGATGGAAGGTTATGTGTCGCAACAAATGGGTTCGTACCTAAGGCATAAATATGACATTTATAGGACAATGGAAAAATTCATGATGGAATGGATACCTATCCTATATGTTGGGTAGTGAAAATACCTGCCCATGGTTATGAATGGTCAACATAACGTTGAAATCCGCAACAATCCGTGCTGAAAACTACAAAAACCAACTCAATCCACTGCTGTATTAGTCCATTAGGTGAAAAAATTACTCAAAACTATAGAAAGTGGGTAAAAACTGTTATAAATAGTAACAAAACAAAAAATTACTATGTCATTTTGACTTTTTACCCAAAGAGTGAAAATTGGACCAAATTACTTCTGATATTCAACTGGTGATTGCGGGAGAGTGAGGTGATGAAATCAGAAACCGTCTTGACCAGGTAACTCCTATTCCCCTCCTATTTCTTTCTAGTGGATTAAAGTTTTAACTTAGGTTTCATTTTTTTCGCAAATTAGGGTGCAAATTGGGTAACGCAGTGTACGTGGGATACCATTTATCGGGTTGCGTATACGTGAGGTTATACACGACTATGAAAATTGCAGGGTACGTATACTTGACCCTATATGCGACTCTAAATGAAGCATCTCACTACAAGTCCATAATCAATAATTTATATGGTTCCTAACTCAAATTTTGACTTTTATCTGGCACCATAGTGCTAGAATGGAGGGAAAGGGAGCACGAGGAGGTATATGCTTCTATGGATAGAGATCTGCGGGCCCGAATGGCCTTGAAAATATGTGGTTTATATAAATTTTGGGCACTCAAAGGGATGAGGGCCCAGGTGAGGTTGCTTGAGATGATTGTGGATTAATGGGACCCTGACAGTGAAATATTCAACCTTGATAGGCAACCATTGAGGATTGAAGTAGAGGATATCTACTTTTTGACTAGATTATCGCGCTGGGTTGAGGTCATAAAAATAAAATCATGGGGAGAAGGGAGAGGAATGAATATATAGGAGTACATAGACACTCACTATGTAGTAGGGACTACAAAGGTCGGGAGTCAACTCAGCCTCAAGATTGTTGTCCTTGTGTTGACCATGATCACATGATCGAATTTATTGCACCAGGCATCGAGGCTTCTTATTTTCTATGTTGGAGAGTTCTTGATACCCACAGTATATGATTGGTGTACCCCACTATTGGCTAATATGAAGAGCAAGTTTCCAGAGTGCAAACAGGGTAGCAAAAGGAACTTTGGGTTTTCCTCTATCTTATGCAGTTTTTTATTCGAGAGGCTTCCAAGTTTGGGACCTAGAGTCAAGATTCTTCCAAGAGGACCTTGCGATCCAGCCATGGAATGGTGGACCGAGGTAATGAGACGACATGGGAGAGGTAGGGTGCCCACACCCTACAACGCGTATTTATTCTACTGGTGGAGGTGACAGGTCATTTCTCTAGAAGACTAACCCTATGCAGGGATCGACTTCAGAGGGGACCCTGACATGCCACTCCCACCAAGGACTACCTACAGGGACATAGGTATTTCAAATGTTTTTAAATATTTCATTTTTTTTGTATTTTTGTATAGTGAAACAAAAATATTTTTGCATGATTCTTAAGTACTAATTATATACTTGTGTGACGCAGACGTGGGTCCATGATGACTAGAAGGGCTTCCCCGACATCGTCAGACACACTAGGGAGATGAGGTGATGGTAGGAAAAGCTGAGAGATTCCTTCAAAACATGCAAGGCAACCTGTCTCATTTGACTCAAAGGATTCCGATGGTTCAGGTAGAGGATCTACCAGAATCCATGCAACGACAAGTGGTTGGTGTGCCGAGAGCTTGGGTGTGACTCTTTCGGCGTTTCGCAAACATTGTAGTTTGTTATCATGAAACACATCTTGTGCCACATGTGTAGATGTTGTGGATATTTTATTGTCCGTTGTATGTGTATTAAGGGTGTTAGCCCCAACTTTGTACTATAAACACCATATTTTTTGAAATATATATAAAACATGGATCTTTGGCTTTACTTATATTTACAATGTGTATCAGATGGTTTTATTTTCTTTAGTTATGTGACAAATACCAATCTAAAACAAAATTAGAATAAGCATCATATACATGATTAGAAATCCTAGGAATGTTATAATAAGTAATAAAATCAAACTATGGTTCTAAAATATGTACCCGTAGGAATCGTCGAAGTAAAGTAGGATCACGCACGTGGTAACTGTCATTCAACTGACATAATACTAACTGGGAATCCAGGTGAACCTCTAAAGAGTGAATACCATGTGAGATAGCATCGCACACAAGTTCTATAATGGTGCTATATTCAACCACATTATTCATTGATGGCCCTAGGCATACGCCACCTAAAGACACCAGTAGACCCTCGGGTGAGTAAAGTATTGAAAAGTCAACAAGAAATGTTTGTCTAATTTATTTTTCCCTTAAATAAATTGGACAATAAATATTAATCTATTATATCATTTATAACTGAGTGATTTGGAGTTGTAACAGAATTATAAGTATAGTTATGTGAGTTGTAAAGTAGTTTAACTTAGTTAGATGAGTTAAGCTCAATTTTACTAGTTGTAACTAAACTTGCACTAGTGAGAGTTCAGTGAATTAATTATTAATTAATTCAAAATGAGTGATCTCACATGCAACTGAAGATTTACCACTGTTAACTACATGCATGTCATATCTAGTGGAGACCCAGTTGAGATAACAGGTGAAAGGGACAATTTGGCTATCAGTTGTGATTTGAGTGAAGTGCACTCATGCAATCACACACATAGTGTATATGCCCATGAGCATGTGCAGTCTAGTAAAGAGGATTCATTCACTCATTGTAGGGATTGTGCAGAGGAGGTAGGTTGTCTGGACGCAGAGAATTGGTACATGTATTTGTTGATTTTTGTATGACAATGTGAGACGATTGTATTGTACTGAGAGCTCTTGGATTAGAGTTTTGTATGAGATTGTTTCATGATCCATGATATACATAATATATGATAGTGGGGTTTTTAGCTTTATGATTTCCCCATAAAACATCTTTGTTATGTTTGATTGATTCTTTTTCTTGATATTGCATTGTCGATCGTGGTTTAAATTCCACAAGAATATTAGTAGAAGCGATTTTTTATTTAACAAGCGAAAAATAATTGTTAGATCAGGAGAATTTGGGCAATACTTAATTGCTATTGAAATTTCTACATGGTATCAGAGCCACGAAAGTGAGGTGCATAAATTTCAAAATTTTTACGGGTCCCTCTTCTGGCAGGGTGCGGCAACGTACTACTAAATGGTCTGTACATAAAAGTTACTGGAGATTTTTGTGGGACACTTTGCATTACAGTGTGGAAATACCTGTAAATTTCCATGCCCTAGACACTGGTAGGGTGCGTACATTCCACAGATCACTATGCATCACAGTGCAGAAATCACTAGAGATTTCTGCGAGCCACTGTGCATTACAATGCGGAAATATCGCAGTCAAATAACTTCATAGGTGAGAAAACACTTGTAAGGTACATATGATAGGTTAGAAGAAGATGCGGGGGTTCAACGTTAGACTGGAATAAGAAAGACAGATTGTAGAAGCTGAGTTTGTGATTGGATAGAATTTGAATTTGCAGAAAGACTTTTTTTTGGGTGCTACAGTTGATTCAAGATCGAAATGGATTTCAATGGCTCCAGGTTGGAGTATGCACTTGAGGGAAGCTCGAACTAATTTTCTTGGAAGGAAAGGATGGAGCCAGTACTCGAAGACAATGGATTCAAGGAATTCATTGACATAGATGTTCCTAAGCTAGTTTCTACAGACACTGCAAATCTTGATGCATGGAAAAAGAAAGTGGAAAAGGAGAGGAGGATTATGTTGGAGGGAGTATGAGACCACATTGTCTCAAGTATCCATGGGAAAGCCACACCACATGAAATGTGGAAGGTTTTGATGGATCTATTCCAAAATATCAGCGACCATAGGAAATTGGTGCTCAAAGATAAACTCAGGAAGATCAAGATGGAAAAGGGCGAATCCATTCCAAAATATCCCACGAAGTTTTTCCAATGTTGGTATGAGATGGGGAGTGTGGGAATAACAGTAACTAATGATGATTTGGTGAGATTGGTGCTCCTAGGACTTCCCAAGAGTTGGAAAAGTTATCAAGACTCTGTCAATGGAAGGGAAAATTTTCCATATTGGGAACGACTATGGTCGGATCTAGTGCAGGAAGAGTTCATGTGGAACACCAGATATGGATCTTCATCAAAGCGTGACGATGAAGAGGATTTTCCTTTGGCTGCTAAGGCAAGGAGAGGAAAGGGGAAGAAATTCCATTCAAAATATGAGCCTAAAGTCAAGAAGCTAGGTTTGTCCAAAGTGAAGTGTTTTCACTGTCACGAACATGGGCATCTCGCTACTAACTATCCGTAGAAGAGGAAGAACAAGAAGGTTGTTGGAGCTGCAATTGGTGAGGCCCTTGTCTCACAATTTGAACTTGACTTCACTTTGATCACATGAATGGAATCAAGTGCATCAGGATCAGTGTGGTATTTGTATAGTGTCACTTCCTTCCACATGACAGGATATAGAGAGTCTTTCAGTGACTTGGAGGAGAAAGATCTTAGAATGCATATTGAGTTGGGCGAGGATGAATGATACAGTGTGATTGGAATTGGTACAATTACCTTTCAAAGGGAGTCAGGTAAACCATTTCAATTGAAAAATGTTATGCATGTTCCAGGTTTGAAGAAAAACCTATTCTTAGTCGCAATGTTGGAGAATAGAGGCTATGACGTTGTTTTCAGTGATGGAAAATCTTTCTTGTGACATAAATCAATGGGTCAAGTCAAGAAGATACGAATTCAAGTTAATAATCTCTACATGCTAGAGGTAGATGGCTATGCTGCCATGATGGGAAAGGCATAAAAAGTGGTGATTCGTGTTGTGGGGTATTCTACCCTACGGACTAACAAGCTAGGGCTTTAAACTTGTACGCAGATCATGACCCTTCATAAGCTTACTTTTAACCTTCTACCCAAATCTAAAACCCCTTTTCTCAGGCAAACATGAGAAGAATCAACTAACCTTTTTATTGACAGTTGAAGTAGATCCTCCTTTGAGATTTTATCCCCTTGCTGCTGCTGCTCCTTCCAAAAAGCTTTCCTGCAATCAAGACAAAACTAGGCATGCATACTACTGATCTACTAGAGGGTTAGAGATTAGACATAAATCAAATAACATAGATAAGACTCATGTATTTGGGACGGGAAAAGTATCTTTTTCATTAATCTCAATATGAATCAACTTACAATGATTTCCGAGACCGGCCACCATTCCTCGATCCTGATCCTGGGCTCCTCCTCTTCTTTGTCCTCCAACTGCTTTGCTTGAATTCTCCTAAAGCTTGAGGAAAGGCTAAAGGGTTGGGACAATAATGGACTTGGAAATTTTGGCAGAGTTTCTTTGCTATGGTTTTTCCTCTTGAATAGTACCCCTACCCCTCCTTTTATAGGCTAGAAGGAGCTAGGGTTTTTGGCGAACTCTCGGCCATGCATGGCTGGGAGTTCCAGTTAACTGACAAAAATCTCTTCGTCCCGGCGGAAACTTTCCTGATTTTTTTCTTT
>ML783100.1:743960-805756 GCA_009831015.1 Picea engelmannii
TAAATGATAAAGTATTGGAGAACTTTATATTTATGGAAAGTGGTTAACGCTAAAATAAGGAAAATAGGTTAAGTGACCTAGAAATGGGTTAAGTGACCTAAAAATGGGTTATGTGACCTAGAGGATGAAAGTATAAATAAGATAGAAATGGTCTCTTGTAGATCATCCTTTTTGTGGATCAATGGAGAGCTTCTTGTGAGAATATCTTTTGGAGAATTGACGGAGAGATTCTTGTGAGATCTTCTTGAGCATTTTTGGTGTGGAACACTTGAGAATATTGAATATATATAGGTGAATGAGGTAACCAAGGATATATAAGCCGAATTTCATAAGGAAGGTGAAGAAAATAGGGTCTAAATTGAAGGGAAGATACATTCTTTTCATGATGCTTTCTAAGGTATGTTATTTACAGGTCATCTCACCATTTTCGCTATAACTTTTTTTCTATAATGATTCACACCATGGGATTTATATTCCATTGAGGAAAAATATCCAAGTATTTTTGGTAAAAAATTCATCTTGTGGGTCGTTGTATTTTGGGAGTTACACTTCGTGGAAAATAGGGTTTGTGTCTAGTCCTCAAACTAGTCAAAAACATGTGTTTAGAGTAAACAAGTCATAACTTACTCATAACAGATCCAAATTCAGTGAGACAAAATGTGTTGGTTAGGGTACATTATTTAGTATGTTTTGTAACCGTTTCATATCAATTCAATGAATATTTTGTGCAGGGCACACTCTACAAGGTCGCTCTCCAGAATAAGCCAGAATTCAACAAGGTATGCCATTTTTGCTATAACTTCTTTTATGAGAGGTTACAAGTAGTTCCAAATAGAGGAATTGTATAAAACACACTGAATAATATTGTGTATCATTTTTAGATATCTATTCATTACAGGTACAAATTTATGATTGTTTCAAGTTGGGGTTGTTGACTAATCCAAAACTAGTCATGGTTGAGACAAACAGTTAATGAGTTGGCACATACATGAGGTGTAAAGTTGATTATGTTGGTACATATTGATGAGTCATTGTTTATGAGTAGTTGAAACATGATTGGTATATACTTGGTACATGGTTGGATGCACTTGTTTATGGTACATGTTGATTATAGGTTGTTTGGCACAGGTTGGTGCATGGTTGATGCACTTGTTTATGTTGACAGATTGATATTTGTTGAGGATTTTTGCCTCATCTCATTTTGTGCTGAGAATGTAAGATGAGTCTTGCATATAGATTTGTTTCTCTTGTAGAGTTGTACTCTATTCAGTTGTTGCTGAAAAACCCCCGGATTGAAGTCCATAATAAAAGAAAAAATTGTACATACATCTTGTGTTCTTTGTGTTCCTTGTGGAGATGAATTTTTGATGATATGTTGTTGATATATGTTGCTAATATGTATTCACATCGAACTGATTATAAATGACAACAATGAGTAATGAGCAAATGTTGAATGTTAACTAAGGAGTTTTTGTGTAAGAGGGAATTTTTGGGAAAAATATCCTCACACTCATTCACCCCCCCCTCTAAGTGTGGTAGGTTTGTCCAACAGTCTTGTGTTGATTCTTAGGTTTAATTTGAATTTGGTTATACCCTAAATATTCATCCATAAAATAAAACACTTCGCTTCCCGCACACTCATCGAGAATATGATCAATGAAAGGTGTCAGGAAGTTATCTTTAAGATAGGCTTTGTTCAACTCACGAAAGTCCATACACATAGGGATGGTTCTTTGCTTATTATTCATAGGAATGAGATTGGATACCCATTCAGTCAGGGGAACCGAGTAGATGAAGATAGCATTGAGTAGTTTCTCTACCTTTTCCTTAATAGCAGGGGCCTTCTGGGGATTGACGGCTCTAAGACGTTTCCAAACAGGTTCAACATCTGGATACATTCTAATTTCATGCTCAAAAATACGTGGTTCGATTGCTAACATCTTTTCATATGACCAAAAAAGTACATCTCATAATTCTTTGAAGAGTTCGATGTAGATCAAGATTTCTTCTGGCGAACAATCTACATCGATATGTACGTTTTAAATATTTCCATGGGTATGAGAGATATCGATCTTGACGGTGGGATAAATACTCACCATATTTCCTTTGGCATAAATGTCGTCTGTATAAAGTGGAACTACAGAGTGACCAACTATCTCACTCAAAGTAGATCGAAAGTCATATTGTTCAATTCTTTCAAGCTCTGGGAGAAAATAAGAATGATGATGCATATCATCCCAAGGTTTGTTAGAACCATTCATGGCTTTGATGATAGATTCATCCAAGGGAAAAGTATCATCAAGGTATTCATGTGAACAAGACAATGAAGTGGCCCACATGAGCCTAAGAACGAGATCCTCGTCGTCCATCGGCGAGGTAATAGGATCGGGATCGATGGAAGAGTCAAGAACAACTTGGTATGAAATATCCGCTGTCGATAATGGCATGGCCATTCTAGCATGTGATTGACCTTCACGGATGAAGTCAGGGAATGTAGGGTCCAAGGATCACTAAAATAGGAAGTGCGAAAAGGAATGGACCTCTCTGTCAAAACATGCCTATTGGACATGGCGTAAACGTGGTGAATCGGTGCCATGAAGTTGAAAGTTCCCATAAGGGAAGAATACATTTTGGCACCAATATTCTCAGTTGTCCGCTGAGAATTGTCGATCACAGGGATGAATGGTCCAATTGATGCATTGGGACTAGCATACACAAAGGATAATTGGTCGATCATCATTATATTCTCATCACGAGGAAAGAAAATATTACGAAAGATGAACGACATGACGACAATCATAGCATTGGTCCAATTGCATCCTAGTAACAAGTTATAATCAAGAGGCACAAGAACTACCTCAACCTCCACCTCTACCATCTTCCCACCTAAATGGATCGGAAAGGTAGGAAGAATACCATGAGGGTGGAAGGAATGACCATCAAAAGTAGTCAACATGTTCGATGACTTAGAAAGAGTCAAAGAACCATGATCTTTCCAACAGATCAGGGACATCACACATGTAGCAATGCCTTCATCAACAACCACACATTTGATGGTATACTTTGAGTATCCCACATGGATTTGGAATGCTGCATGGTAAGGAAAGAGAGGCTTCACATATTTGACATTAAACTTGATAAATTTTGAGACATTGGGTTCTAGAGCTCCTAACGCAGATAGTAAGGCATTCCTCTGTGAGGGACATGTTTGGATTACCTCCAAAGATGACATAACACAAGGGGTTTGACCTAGGTCCTCAACAATAGAGTAGTTTTGGGAATATCTAGCATTTGGATTGTGGGTAGAGCACTTGAGTACTCCTTTTGGAATACGGGGTGGGGGATCTGGCTTTTCAATATGTAAAGTCGTGTCCATAGGAGGAGGAGGAGGAGGAGATTCTACACTAGGTATAGGATGTGAAGAACTATAATCGTGATATCAAGTGGCTACATGAACTTTTGCATCGACCATATTGATACACAAACAGTCGTCGTCTTGCAACAATAGGTTTTGACTTGCGCTAGCCACATTTCTGGAATTTTAGGGGCTCGAGGCCATGTGTTGGTTATGCAGAAAATGATTCATCAGCATGACGGGTGGTAGAGATAATAGCCTCGCAGCTTCTGCAATTTGGGGGCATAAATGAGTAAGGTGATCGTCTGTACAAATCTTACAAGGAAATTTCACCTTGCATCTTTCTTTATTGCCCTCTCTAGGATTATTATTCATCTTCTCATGATTACCATTTTCCTTGGTTTTATTATTATTTTTCCTACCCTTACGATTTTTAATACGTCCTTTCTTCTTATTCCCGCCTAGTTGTTGGTTACCATTTGGGTCGACCAACGATTTCACAGAATGTATGTCCATTGACTAAGTGGGATTGGAAGACACAAATGAAGCTATCCCTCTTGCAGACTCGTTTAGAGACAACTCTTTCAAATGGACTTTCACCGAGTCTATGGATTTTACATTGGTGGATCCTACAATGCCATTGGCATGAGGTTCAAGATTTTCCTAGGGTGATAACTTGACCACGGTGTGTCAAGAAGAATTTGGTATAACATCCCAGACTGAGAGTATATAATATCTAACTTTTGGTCTTTTAATATCGCTTCTTCCTCAGTGGTAACCCCGGATGTAGCAACATCCTTTGAGATAGGAGGCTGCAAAGACTTAAGGAACCATTGTAAAAGAAAGGGGTATGGAAGTCTTAATCAACCTATTCCATCTACACCACTCCTATATATGATCTAATATATGAGTGGTTGTGTCCTGGTGTAAATTTGATAGAATTTCTATGCCAACATCATAACGAATCGACAATTGGAAGTGGTTAAGGAAGACCGACACCATCTTACGAAAGCTCCCATATGCCTCCCTAGGTAGTTTGATATACCATTTCATAGAGAACCCAATGAGGGTGCGTTGAAATAATCTTAACCGAATGGAATTGTCATTAAGGGAATTCGAAGAGCACCATAGGTGAAAGGTAGTAACGTGATCACTGAGATCCTCGCCATTCTTAACTTCAAATTTCATAATGTTCAAAGGAAGCTTGGTGGGGACGGTGGGGCATGTAGTATCATGAGACACAGGGTCATTCATCAACTTAGACAAGTGTGGAAGATTAAGCATGGCCAGAAAAGGGAGACGGGGTTACGACATCTGGCCCCAAGCTCCTTGGAAAGATTGTGTTTGAGGAACTACAATCCATATAGGGTTCTAGTAAGAACCATGGCCCTGTCCGGGATTGTAAGACCATCCTCTAGGATAATTAATAAAAGGTTGATTCGGAATCATTCCAGTAGGAATGTTCTGATGGGGATTATAAAAATTTCCCCCATTTGGATTGGATCTTGGTTGGGGGTTTCCCAAAGAGTGAAATTGGACTCCTCCGGGTGTGAATCTGAAGGATAGAGGTGGATTCTTTATGCAAAACGTGTTTTTCAGAATCGACACTGAGGAAGTAGGGGTATAGGACGAAACTTGAGAAGAATATTCTTCACCAGGTTGATTTCTCCACCCAGAAGCAAGAGGATTGGACCCAGTGTTAAAAGAAGGAATGCCTCCCATATTAGGAGTCATTTGAGGGATTTGAGAACCACCAAACAAAAAAGGAGTGTAAGGAGGTGTAGTTCCCCCAAGTCCAATGCTATAATTAGGGCCGACAGCTGGGATGGAGTTCTAAATTTGTGAAGTAAAATTCAGCATACCATAGTAAAAAGGACTAGAGGCCATAGGGATGGACTGAACATTATAGCTCGTTGAGTGACCAAGAGACCCAAAGGGGTTCGAAGAAAGATATTGAGAATTCACTATAGGCCAAGCCATAGTAGCGATAGGTGCCTCTGACACTACAGCCATGGTGGTTGCAAGAGTCAAAGGGGTTCCATTCAATATAGTAGGTGTGGGAGTCGAAGGGATCCGAGTGTTATGAATACTAGGTTCAATACTCATCCTTGTATAATAACAAGTCTAAATAGTGGAGGTGTGTGTACCATGTCTAATAACTCTACGCCTTTTAGAAGGCAAAGACTCGAAATCTGATGGTAACTATAACAATCGATGGGACTGATAGGGATGCTCGTCCGAATCCACGATGAATTTAGACTCAAGATACAAAAAATAAATCCTAGGTCCCATTAGTAATCAAAGAGCACACCAAAAATCAAACAACCAATATGCACACAAATGGAGTAAAGTGGTTGAAAGTGGCCTCCCTCCCTAAAGAAGGTATGTCTCACCCAAGAAGGGACTGAGACTCCCTGCTAAAGATCAGATGTAACATAATCATTTATAATGTCCCTCCTGGGATTAACAACCAATCGGTCAGATCCCCCTGGAGAGGTAATTCGCCATAAAGGTTGTGTGTTGTTCGACATGATCTGACCCAAGGTACTTGCAGAATAACCCCTGCAAATAACATATGTGGCACCTAAGTCAAGAAACTAAGCAACCATTGTATAACCAATGCATAGGCGAGCAGTCGTAAGTCAGGTCCATCGTCTAAGAAGAGTAGAAAAGCTTGAAACCTTGAAAGCATCGCCTCTCATGGAGGTAAGGGAACTAACAAGATCCCCAGATATGAATAGATCCCCAAAAATATTTCTGACGCTAAGAAGGTATCGGGGGGATATCCTTCAACCAACCTCATGCGACCTCGTGATTAACTCTGGTGTTAGTGGAGCCTCCTGATATTATCAATTATACAATGTATTTCTCCACTCCCTTTTTCAGACACATATGTTGATTTAATTTCCTTGGAGAATTTTACTCACAAAATCCTATTCCAAGGCACTAAATCCTAAGCTAGTTTATGCACCCTAGAAAATAAAATTGTGAGTAATCAATTTTAAATTATAGTGTTAATTTTAGTGGCTGTGCTTACTCAAAAAGGTATGGTAGTGAAACTCATGATGTTATGACTCTACAAGAAAAGTAAATATGAATATAATGCAAAGTCCTAACTTCAATTTTCAATGAATGATATGCTTCTAATAATGAATGCAATTTTCAATTTCACCTTTGCAATTCTGAAGTAAACATGCAATCTTTCATTACAAGCACTAAGCTAATGACAAAGACTCAAAAGATCAAAATTGTAAGAAATGAAAAATGCCTAATATTTTTTATTTTCAATATAAGAAAAAAGAAAATGCATGGACTGAATGTGAACTTGATATATAAAATTCTACTATGTATAGAAAGGGACAACTCAAGCAGAATATCAAGAAACAAGACACCCAACTCAATGTACAAGGAAAATAAAAATGAAAAGGTGATGAGAAAGACTCTCCCCAAAAATTCAACCCCAGATAGGTTTCCTTTCATCGCACATGCACTTAACAGTCATTACAGAGACCCAAGAAGTCAAAAAGAACATCAAATCCCACCCATCAACCACCAAACCCAGTAAACAAGCACAAGAGGTTGATGTACGTGATTGTTCAAGGAAACAGAGCATATGTACGTAGCTTGAAGAGGGACAAAATGCGTATAAACATGACTGTCAATCCAAAAACCACGTATATGTTTCAAAAACAAAGCTAGGCAAGGAAGAAACCTAAAAAACTCAGACCTAGGGTGAACATAGGCCATCAAGCAATGATACGATAAGAAATGCAATAGGAATGAGAGAAATCTAAGGAGAAAAGTATTCCAAGCCCTAAGAAAGAAGATTCAATCCTTAGTATGGTCGCCAATTCTGTTATGAGGAAAATATCTCTATGGCTAGGGTAAACCACAACATACAGAAATGACTGTAGAAATCAACTCTATTCTCAAGTATGCTATGTAAACAAATATGCTAGAAAGACAAGATAAAAGTCCTACCTCATCCAAACATTCGATGATGTCCACCTTTGACCACTTGACCCAAAGAAATATACTTGCAACTAGTCCTCAACAACCAAGCAAAGAAATCATATGGTGATAATAAATGATATTAGCACATTCAATAGCATAATCCATTAATAAACATGGCAAATACGCCGATGGAATAATAATTAAAATATTTGAAAGATATCTATTGGACGGGAAAAGAGTATTTATATTAATATATGATCAACAGAAGTGAAAATGTTACAGACTTCCATTTCGGCATGGTTCAGAACCGAGAAACTAATTTCCTTCTAGCTGGGCCTCCACCACTTCAATCCTCCAGCAAAGGAAAGATCATAAAAGAGAGACAATGGAACTCTTAATCAATAAGGGAAGATCTTGGGGGATGAACATTGTGTTCAGACTTAAAGGACAAAGGGATGAAGACTCAATATGAAGAAAATAATTTCTCGAGAGTAACCTTGATCTCAAAGTTGAATTCTTTCTCTTCTTTTCCATAGCTTGGAATTGTCCCATTTATAGCCTTCAAATGGAACTGAAGGGCCGAGTCAAAAGGTTTCCATTATATGGAAGGCCATGGATCACAGATCTCTTGTCGTGACATGGAAACCCGATTCCATTTTTCATTTTTGGGCACAAATCTTGATGTATGCAGGTTGTAGTGGTGCAACCTATGTATACGCATGTTTTATGGTAGGAAAGGTCTGTACATGTGGAAAAATATGTATTTTTAGCTCTGGGATTTACAAACTGGGATGATAAGTCTGCATAGGGAAATGGAAAAAGACCTTTTGTGAAATATTGCATAGGCTGAGGAAAATATTGCTATAACATATATCCTTTTTCAAAGGGGGAGATATTATTCATATGAAGGGAGAGATATTAATCAGAGGCTTAGAAGCACAAAGAAATATTGAAGGCGTTTACATACGAGGAGCAACCCCAAGAAGAGTTCAGTTAAGAGGAGTATCCCCAAATGAAGACACCCTTTTCCATTGATGTCAAAGGGGGAGAGATAGAAACATTGATGAGGAGTATGAGCATGAATTTTATCATGAGAAAGTGTTTCCATCAATGTTGGTGTTTCCATCAATTCCAAAGGGGGAGATTGTCAAACAATTGGCTTAGGTTGATTGACAGTTGGTTTGGATTGTTGGTTGTCATTGATTTCAACTCTTGGAGAGTGATATTTTAGATTTATGTCAACCCTTGGTGATTGATGTCAACCCTTGGAGAAGTCTGGTAGGGAATTCTAGTAGCACAAAGGCATGGGTAAGGGACCCAAGTCTGTTTGAGCTATAAATGCATGAAGATTAGTTAATTTACATTGATATGTGGAACGCCACATAACTCCTCAAAGTTAGAGATTTATGGCCATATTAAGTTGGAGAACCCTCATGAGTTATCTAGAAGCCCCTAGAAGGTCAAAGAAGTCAATTATTCTAGAATCTCCTATAACAAGTGTGCTACTCAAATTGATGGTAACTAGGAGTTAATAGTGGGTATAGTTGTTGCATTAAGAAAATAATTAAAAATAAATTAGTTGCAAAAATAGGTTGTGAGTTTGGTAATTATGGTAATGTAGTTGTGATGAGAAGATTGAATAGTCAAGTAGTTGACCAAGAAATAAATTAAATAATAAAGTGGTTGCAACAAGAAGTTAGTTAAGGGAAACGAAGTTATGAATTGACTAATTATAGAAAATTTAGTTGCAACAATAAGTTGTGAGTAAAGATAAATTATTTAAATAATAAAGTAGTCAAAGTGGTTGCAAAGATAATTTATTTAAATAATAAAGTGGTGGAAAAAGAAATTAATTAGATAATAAAGTTAGTTGCAACTAGGAGTGGAGAACTTACTATTTGTGGAAAGTGGTTAAGTTAAGTGGACAAAGTGGCTAAGTGGAGAAAGTGGTTAAGTGGAAAAACGTTTATACTTCTAGAGGAAGCTACTTGGAGAGTATAAATAAGAGAGAAAGGGTATCCCATTAGCACCTATTGAATATCGATGAATATCTATTTTGTGAAAGGTTATTTGGGAAGGTATTATTGATAGATAAAAATTGCGGCAGCAAACGTGCAATAGAAAAAGTGCAGCAAAAAAATCGTGGTAGAAAAAGTGTGGAAGAAAAATTTCAGTGGAAAATTGCGGAAAAAAAATTGTGGTAGGAAAAGTGAAGCATAAAAAATACAGTATAAAAACTGCGGTAGAAAAATCGCAGCGGAAAAATTGTGGCAGCAAAATCGCGGTAGTAGATTCGCAGTAGCAGAATTGCAGCAACAAAACCGCAGCAACAAAACTCTACAAAAAGAAACAGGTATGGTTTTTTTATGTGTAGTCTTGAATCTATGAATCTAGTTGAGGGATTTCCTTGTAAATCTGTTGGATTCTCTCTTGGAATTTTAGGGATTGTTGTATAGTTGATCTGAGGCAAATCTACTGAAGTTTAGTATTGGTTCATGTTTGAGGGATTTTGGTTGAGGTATGTTGCTAGAGTGAGGTTGTGGCACATGGTTGATGTGGGGATTTTTGGTATTTGATTTATGGAGAGTGTGGTGCATTGCTAGAGGTATCTTGTTGGTTATCTTGGTGTAGTTATTGGTATATGGTAGAGGTATATGATTGGGTACATGGGTGAGATACATACTTGAAGTACATGGTGATATTGATACATCTTGTTTAGGCATAGTTTGGGTTTTTGTTGATACATGATTGGTACATGTTGTTGGTTATATTTGTGTAATGTTTATTTACATGGTTGATGTGCATTGTTGGCACATGGTTTCAATGATATTCTTGTGATTTTGGGTCTGAGATCTATGTTAACATATCTAATATATTGAGGAGAGTATTGGTACATGTTGTTGGTGTATTTAATTTTGTTGGTACATGAAAGGAAGAAGTACAAGCTGGTTATAGAATAGTGGCACGGATTGATTACAGGTCAGTGGCACAGATTGGTATAGGTTTACAACAATATATCTCACAGTGACAGTGTGATAGTGGTTCCATCATTCTACTTATATTTCAGGGATGTTGGACGGGGAAAGGATAAGTGGTTGTAGCCACCTTCCAGTTGTAGACTAAGCAAATAGGGGGTTGTAGCCTCCTTTTGGTTGTAGCCACAGAATTGGGGAGTTGGAGCTTCCCTTAGGTTGTAGCCTGAGAAACTAGGGGGTCGGAGCCTCCTTCCAATTGTAGCTGGAGAATTGGAAGTTGGTTCTTCCTTGAATGTAATTATTGACATATAACAAAAAAATTATGTGGTTTTCTCTCGCATTGGGTTTCCACGTAAATATTGGTGTATTGTGCATTCAGTGGATGTGTTTTTTATTGTTTATTATGCACTGAGGAATGTTAATGCTTGTGATATAGTAATTTATTGATGATGAATAAATGAACATGCTTGAATAAGTAAAAGAATATACAATTTTTTTTAAAGGATTAATAATTGGTATATTTGCTGATTACTGATTCACCCCACCCTCTTAGTAATCCAACACACTTAGCCCCTAATAGCCCAATGTTTTACCTTTGGAGGCTAAAATGTCACTTAGAGAGGGCTTGACATCACCTTGGGGCCAGGGTTTGGTGTAGTGGTGTGGTTGACTTGATACTTGGCACCTTACAGATGGAGAGAGGCCTTGGATTGACGGAGGAGGCCCTAGTGCATGAGAGGGAGGCCTTTAGAGGCCCAAAATTTCATCTTCGAACTCAACAATTTGCTAACAGTGCCAAAATGTTTCCCTAAAGGGGTGACATCATCTTTCTTTGAGGGTTTCTTATGCGCAAAGGAAAATTTAAAATTGTAAAGGGAAATTAAGGGTTTTTGTCCCCTTAATTTGTGGTTTACCCTAAATATAATTGGAAAAACACTTGTAGAAGGATTTGTATAAATAAGAATCATTTCATTTCGTTTTGATCATAGCATTCTCACTTAGAGAAAGGATCATGTTGGATCATGTTGTCATTGATGCCAATGGTTTGATTGATTGATGTCAAGTGATTGATTGATGGCATTGATTGGTGTCAAGTGATTGATTGATTGATTATTGATGTAATGTAATATATATTTTCCTTGATGAAAATGATATATGTCAAGTGGAAACCAATCAATGGAGATGGATCAATGAATTGTCATTGATACATGATGCATAGTTGTTGTATATGATGCAGTGGTGGATTGATGTATAGATGCCTCATTATTGTCTTATCATGATTGATAAGGTTCACAAATAGATGAGCTCCAAAGTGGTCCCCTTATGGTGGAAGCTTTCATGGGAATATGCTTTGCGGATTGAGTTATCCTAGAAGAATGGTTGGAGAACCCATGCTTGTATGTGGAATAATGAGATGAATATCAATGAAGTTGATGGTGAAACTATGCTATATGGATAGTGCTTGTCATGCCATTTCTGATGGTATGTGGAATGCCACATAACTCCTCACGGTTTGAAAGTTATGGCCCTACAAAGTTGAGGGACCCCCATGTGTTGGCTTGAAGCCCCCAATGGTCAAAGAAGTCAAAGTTCTCTAAAAAGAAGAAATCATTATTTAAATGATAAAGTAAAGTGACAAATTCAATATGGATTATTTAAATAATAAAGAGAAGTGACAAATCAAAAGGGAATATTTAAATGATAAAGTATTGGAGAACTTTCTATTTATGGAAAGTGGTTAACCCTAAAATAAGGAAAATAGGTTAAGTGACCTAGAAATGGGTTAAGTGACCTAAAAATGGGTTAAGTGACATAGATGATGAAAGTATAAATAAAATAGCAATGGTCTCCTGTATATCATCCTTTTGGTGGATCAATGGAGAGCTTCTTGTGATATTATCTTGTGGAGTATTGATGGAGAGCCTCTTGTGAGAACATCTTTGGTATGGATCTCTTGAGCATGATTGAAGATCTATTATGAGAAAGAGAGGGTGAGGAGGATCTCATGAATGGATCAAAGTTTCGGAAATCTTGGAAATCTTGACGGAAAATGTCTCGAAGCTTCAAAAATCCTACTTTATGAGGTGTAAGCGGGATGTAATGGGCCAGGGTGCGTGCACATGCGGGCTGTATGAGGATAGGGTGTGTACAATGGATGGAGTGACGAAAACTTATGTTTGAGCTGGTGCCAAGATCTTGTATGATGAGGTAGGTTCCATATATTCATTCTATGGCCTCAGATATATCACTGAGACACTGGTATGGTTACATTATTGTCTTGATGGATACTATTGTTTGATTTGTTGTGAATGCTTAGGGCATTCTTGGTATGGCTTCTATGATGTGGTTCAGTTTGGTTGATGGAGTGAGTAGTACTCTTTTGATTCAGTGGTGACATGAGTGTTGTGGTATACTAGTTGTTTATACATGATTGAGATAGTATTCATATTGATTTGTTGTGGAGCATGAACAATCTATTGGAGAGCTTGGATGTGTTGTGACTGGCTAGTGGGCATATTGGATAGTCAGAGATAGAAGAGAATGATATATTGTTTGAAGATGATCTGAGTTGATATTGAAGGATAACCCCTAACAACTTATAAGGTATACGCAGGGTGCTTCATACACTAGACACGTATACGCGGGCTGTAGTGAGACAGGGCACGTACACACGTGGACTACACTACTAGCAGGTCGCGTACCTATTGATAGATTGATATATGTTGAGGATTGTTATCTCATCTCAATTGGTGTTGAGTATGTAAGTTGATTCTTGCATAATAGATTTGATGCTATTGTAGAGTTGTACTCTATTCAGTTGTTGCCAATAAACCCCTGGATTGTTGTCCATAATAAAAAGAAAAATTGTACATACATATTGTGTTCTTTGTGTTCCTTGTGGTGATGACTTGTTGATGATATATTGCTGATATATGTTCACATCTAACTTGTTATAAATGAAATCAAAGGGTATTGAATAAATTTTGAATGTTAACTAAGAAGTTTTTTGCAAGAGGGAAGATTTGGGAAAAATATCCCCACACTCATTCACCCCCCCTTTAAGTGTGGTAGGTGTGTCCAACAGATCCTTGGCTGAATTTTTTCCCTATTTGGGAAATTTTATCTATCTCTCTTGCTACTATCTCTTGTGATGATCTCTCTTGGCTCCTGGATGAAGAAGCAAGGAGTTGTCTTTCTTGGAGGATATTTCTTGCTTTTATGGTGGATTTTGCTTCGTTAAAAGGAGTTAATCTTATTAATGCTTGGACTAGGTAAGGAATCTCTCTTGTTATTGCTTCTTTTCTTAGTTGCAGGGTTAATTTGTTAATATTTTTGGGAGTATAAATGCATGAAACCCCACTAATCCCATCATATTTTATCTTGGAATAATTTTTTTCACAAATAAATACTAGGAGAACTAAAGGGTTACATCATCCTAGGTTTTTCCTAGCTAGTTTAACTTTCCTTGTGAAGTAAAATGGATTACACCCCCATGGAAATAGAAAAACTATATCTCTCATTTAAAAGACTCCATAACCCAATAGTTAAAGGTACTAGTCCCTTGTATTGGATAAATAAAATCATTACATTGGGATACGTGGAATCATGATATATTGAAATTGTTTAAATTGGAATCTTTTATATATTCTTAAAGATAACCAAGGCCACTAGGGAATCTTGTTTCTCCAATGATGACGTAGTGTCACACCCACAGGCACGCCTTCTCACAGGATCTTCTCTTTCCTCGGCCCAAAGAACACTAACCGGTCCTTCTATTTCCCTATCGGGAAATCTGCACCCACAGATCTCTTTGCGTGACTCCCCCTCTCTTTACTTATCGGGGAATTGGACCTCACAACCTTGCGAGGTCAGTGATCGAGCGTAGGACTCTCGAATCTCCGAGACCCAATATGAGTCAACGCTGACCCTTTCGTTCCTTTGTCGGGACTTTCTCTATCGGGATCTCAGCACTTGCGGTGTCGAGCAACTCGGTTCTCCGACTCTCGAGTCCTGATATGACGAAACTACGATGAGCTCGTGGTTTTGACTTTTCAACTGTCCTGTCACCTCATCAGGATTTCGGACTTCGCGGGATCGCGAATCCTAATGTCCAATGTTTTGGGACTTTACGTTTCCCGAACCCTGATACAGTGTGCTACCTGTCCACCACCAACTCCTGTGGCCCCACACTGTACTTGTAGCCATCGGGATATTGCGTATCGCGATTTTACGACTCCCATTACCAAATCTTCGATTCCTTTCTTATGAAATCCCGATAGGCGATTTCGCGAATAATCCAACACCCCTGGCGGGCTTGGATCAACGACTCTTCCCCTTATGAGCTTTAAAAACTATGGGAATATCTACAGTATCCCCCTACACCCCCACGAGATCCAACGAATCACGGTGATTCACTGATTTTCCCTGGAAGATATCGACCATCCGTTCTTCCTTATGCAATCCACGAAATGACCAAGTGTTCTTCCACATAACTTATCCACCTGCGTGAAAACTTGCGACGCTTCTTGCCAACCTTCAAGGCACAACTTTTCTATGTTGTCCTTCAACAAATTCGAAGGTCCTATCCCTCCTGAGTTTTTCCCCACGACCTCAATTCCTTCAAGAAAACTCTTGCACACACTCCTTGTGGCAAACCTTCAACAACGTCGAAGTGTTGAAGTCACTTGAATCTGCGCACACCTGCAACAACAGTCTATCAAATGCTTCACTTAGGTTTGCAACCCTGAGACTTTTACCCAGCCTGTGCAATCCTTGCACGACTCCTATGCCCAACTGCACTTCTGGATGAATGAGAACAAAAACTATCTCTATCTGAACCCTCTGTCAATGCACTCCTTGCAGACACTTCAACTACACTCCTTGCAGGAATTCTCTGGCTCAAATAGAGAAACAATTGAAACTCATTCCATGTCCCTCTCAGACTTCAATTCATACATGAAATCACATACACAAGATATAAAAGCAAATGTATAACAGGAAGCAAACGTTCATGAGCCTATCATTCAACACCAATACACAGAGAACAACACAAACCATGAATTTGAATCAAAGCTTTCTATTAATTCAAATGTATGTACATGGGTGTTTTTACATAGCTCTCTGCTTCTTCTTACTCCAAATGCTTCTGAATAATGTTACAATGCACAATGAGGGTGTCTATATCCCGTTTCCCTCTTGCGCTCTACAACTGTCTAGTCTAGAATTAAATTCTATCTACTTTACATTAACTATTTTAAATTTCGTCCATCTACTAAGGATGAGAGATATCCGCTCAAGGTCCATTTACAATATACAAGTGTGCCTCATATTAATGGCTCATTTAAGATTTGCGCAACAATTCCAAAGTGTTTTCAAAATTTGTGCTGGCTTGCCCGGCTTTCCTCCACTTCCGCGCTGGCTCGCTTGATGTGTTGGCGATGCTCTTGCATAATACTCCCTCGCTTGAAAACTTTCATGGGATCCTGTCCATGAGCTCCTGCATGGTCTGTCCATGATTTTGTATCTCAGCTTCAGTCTCCCAGCTGGCATCTTCAACTGGATGGTTCTTCAACTTGACCAAATACTCAAAATATTGTTTTCTCCTGGTCCTCTTACTCACTCTCTTGTCCAGTATCCATTCCATATTTGGCTTCTCTACAACTGGAATTTGCTTCATCCACTGGATCGCTGGCTGCTCATCTCCAATCTCTGCTTCTTCAGCTCTCTATGGGTACAAATATGAGACATTGAATATCAGAGAAATTCTGATCCCATCGGGTAGTTCAATCTCATAAGCATTGTCCCCAAATTTTCTTAAGACCTTGCATGGCCCGATTTTCTTCATCTTCAGCTTATTGTATGCTCCTCTTGGGAACCTTTATTTCCTCAAATGTGCCAGAACCAGATCACCAACCTCGAACTAAAGTTGTCTCTGATGTTGATCTGCTCTGCGCTTGTATTCCTGACTTGAATTCTGCAACCGCTCCTTCACCTGGCTGTGATGTTCCTTCATCGCCTCAACGAATTCCTCTGCACTAGAGCTCCTAGTAGCAGTCTGTCCTGAATCTCTGAGTTCAGAAATTCCCCTCAGTTGCATGCCATAAACAACCTGAAATGGACTCTGGCCTATGCTCTGATTCACTGAGTCATTGTACACAAATTCTGCCTATGGTAATATATTGTCCCAACTGTTGTGGTGCTCTGTCACCAAGATTCTCAGCAATTATCCCAAACTTCTGTTGACCACTTTCGTATGTCCATCCGTCTGAGGATGATAAGCTAAACTAAACATCAAATTAGTCCCCAGCTTATTCCATATGGTCCTCCAAAAATTCCCTATGAATTTTGTGTCTCTGTCCGAAACTATACTTTTCGGTAACCCATGAAGTCGAATGACCTCTTTGAAGAATAGATTTGCAATGTGAGTTGCATCACTAGTCTTCTGACATGGGATGAAGTGTGCCATCTTGGAAAACCTATCCACTACCACAAAGATTGAATCAACACCTCTTTTTGTCCTTGGCAACCCCAATACAAAATCCATGCTTATTGCATCCCACGACCTTTTTGGTATGGGCAACGGTTGATAAAAACCCGCATTCTGCTTTCTTCCCTTCGAATGCTGGCAAATTATGCATTTGTCTACAAATATTTTGACATCCGCTTGCATTCCTGGCCAAAAAGATGACTCATTCAATTTTGCGAATGTTTTTTCATGACCAAAATGTCCTGCCAATCCACCACTTTGTTTCTCCTTCAACAGATTCTCCCTCATGGAGCATTTCAGAATACACAGTTGATTGCCTTTGAACAACAATCCTTCCTGGATCATGTATTCTATCCATGGGCTTTTGTCTCTGAGAACTAGATTCTCAGCTGCTTCATACGCTTCCTGAAAATCTGGATCATCTGCGTACATATTCCTGAGATCATCAAAACCTAAAGTGCGGACTCTGAACTCCTGCAACAGCAAACACTTCTTGCTCAAAGCATCAACAACTTTGTTAGCAGTACCATAAATATGTTTAATCACAAATGTGAAATTCTGCATATAGTCAACCCATTTTACATGTTTCTGATTCAACTTCTCCTGTTGAGTCACAAACTACAGTGCATGATTGTCACTGTACAATACAAATTCTTTGGGTATCAAGTAATGCCTCCATTTCTTTAATGCCTGTATGATAGCATAAAACTCCTTATCATACGTGGAGTATTTCAATTTCACTTCATTCAACTTCTCTCTGAAATATGCTATCAGCCTGTCTTCTTGACTCAAGACTGCCCCAATTGCAAATCCACTTGCATCACATTTCACCTGAAATGTTTTATGGGAATCCGGCAACACCAAAACCGGTTGTTCCGTGATCTTCCTTTTCAATAGATTGAAACTCTTTTCAGCTTCTTCTATCCAGTGAACAGACTTATGCCGCTTCTTCACTGTATCCATCATCGCTGCGCTAATTCCACTAAAATTCCTGATGAATTTTCGGTAGAAACTAGCCAAACCATGAAAACTTCTCACCTCGAATACATTCCTCGGTGATGGCCAATTCTTGATCACTTCCACCTTATCCGGATCCATCCTCAACTCATTTTCCGAAATAACAAATCCCAAATAAATGAGTTATGTCTTCATGAATGAGGACTTCTTCATATTAATCAACAACTTCTCCTGCTGTAGTTTCTGCATCACTATAGCCAAATGCTTCAAGTGCTATGCCACTAATTTACTATAAACCAGTATGTCATCCAAGTATATGATGACAAATTTCCCGATGAACTCCCACAAGACTTCGTTCATCAACCTCATAAAGGTACTTGGTGCATTTGTTAAGACAAATGGCATAACAAGCCATTCATACAAACCCTCGGTTGTTTTGAATGATGTCTTCCATTCATCGCCTTCTCTCATGCAAATCTGGTGATATGCGCTTTTCAAATCAATCTTTGAAAAGTACCTTGCTCCGCTCAAGAAATCCATTAGATCATCCATTCTTGGCAATGGAAACCTGTACCTTATGGTTATCTTATTGATCGCCCTTGAGTCAGTACACATCCTCCAGCCTCCGTCTTTCTTTGGACTAAGTACTGTTGGAATAGCACACGGACTCAAGCTTTCCCTGACTAACCCTTTGTCCAACAACTCCTGGACTTGCCTTTTAACCTCCTCATACTCCTGCGGTGTCAATTTGTATGCAGCTTTATTTGGCAAACTGGCTCCTGGTATGAGATCAATATGATGACTCACACTCCTGACCGGTGGCAACGAACAAGGTGGTTCGTCCACTATAATGTCAACGAACTCTTCCAGCAGTTCCTGAACTTCATCCGGTAAATCATCCACTCTTGTACTAGTCAGAACAATCCGCGGCTTCCTAACCACAAAGAATTGTGGATCCTCCTTCTTCTTAACCTCGGTAAGAAGTTCCTTTGCACTCATCAGAAGTACTGTGTTGCTTACTTCAAGCTTCACCTCCTTATCCTTTATCGGAAGCAACATGTGTGTCCTCCCATTTTTCTCTAGGGTGTATGTGTTCATTCTCCCATCATGAATCACATTTTTGTCATGTTTCCATGGTCTACCCAACAATAGATGACAAACATCCATGGGAATAACATCACATAATATCTTATCATTATATCCACCTATCTTGAATTCAACCAAGCATTGTTTAGTAACAGTTACTTGGTGTCCTTTTTGTAGCCACGAAACTCTGTATGGGCTTGGATGATCAGTCGTCTCCGGCTCCAGCTTCTCTACCATCTCCGTAGATATGAGATTATCCGTTCTACCACTATCTACAATGACCTTGCATACCCTATCCTTGGTCTTGCAAGAAGTCCTAAAGAGTCTGGTCCTTTGGAATGAACTTTCCACCTCCTTCTCGGGTGTCAAAAGGACTTTTCGCATCATGAGCGATCTTCCGCCTTCAGCGTCTCCGGCCTCAACATCTCACCTCTCTGCTTCGGTGATGTGATATTCTCCAATGTCCTTCTTTTTCTCTGGACACTTGTAAGACTTGTGCCCATTCTTTCCGCATGTGAAGCATTTGATTACTCCACCTATTCCTCTTCCTCTACCTCTAGTACAAGGAAAAGTGTTGTTGTCAGCATAATCTCCTCTCTGTTCATTATGCTTCCCTCTCTGCTCAACATATGGCCCCTGCTGTGAGGTTCCACCTCTCTCTACACGAGTCTGAGGTTTCTTCCATTCCTCCTTGGGCCTCTAGTATTTTTCTTGGGCAAATGCTTTGCCTCTGGGATGACTTATGCCTCGGCCCCTCTGACTTTGTTTTCATATCAGCTTCTCTTCAGCTTTTAGAGCCATCTGATAAGAATCTTCCACCGTTCAGATGGTTACCATGCTCATCTCATCCTGGATATCATATCTCAGGCCATTCATGTATCTGGAAAATTTTTCATCATCGCTCTCCCGATGACTTGCCCTGATGTTCAGTCGATAGAATTCCTCAGTGTATTCTTTCACTGTCATTAGCTTCTATCTCAGGTTCTGCATTCTCCTGAACAGAGTAATTTGATAATCCCTAGGGATGAATTTTGCCTTCATCTTCGCAATCATCCTATCCCAGCTCTTGATCTTCTGCTTGACCTTGCAGCGCCTGTCAGCTTGTAGTTCATCCCACCACAATGTTGCATGTCCTTTTAAGTGTGTACCAACATGCTTGACTTTCTTGTCCTCTTCAACATCTTCGTAGTCGAAGTAAGTATCCAGAGCTCTAATCCAATCTAGTAGCTCCTCTGCATCCAAGTTTCCCTCATAAATTGGAATGTCCGTCTTCTCTCTTGCACCCATCCTGGAAATAGATTTGATCAAACGCTCATTTGATGCATCTCCAGCTATAACTTCCTCCTCTCGTTCAACCTCTATTTCACTATCGGAATCACTTAGATACCCTAAACTAGTTGCGCGTCTTTGCACTGTCTCCATGTCCTCAAGTCTATCTCGGAGGTCTCTCATCTGTCTCTCTATGGATGGATCAGTTATCTTCCTGCCTCTTCATCTCTGCACTTCCCTATCCTCTGGATCAGGTGACTGCCTATCTCTCCTTGGCGGCATGGCGAATTCTCCTCTTCTCTGCTACAGAAAGAAAAGAACAATCTGTCTTAGCTTTGATACCACTTGACGTTGTGTATCAAAGTACTCCTTACCTCTTATTCCTTCCTCGCCTGAAATATACAGACAAGAATCTGAAGCTCTGATACCAAATTGACGTAGTGTCGCACCCGTAGGCACGCCTGCTCACAGGATATTCTCTTTCCTTAGCCCAAAGAACACTAACCAGTCCTTCTATTTCCCTATAGGGAAATCTACACCCATAGATCTCTTTGCATGACTCCCCCTCTCTTTACTTATCGGGGAATCAGACTTCACAACCTTGCGAGGTCAGTGATCGAGTGTAGGACTCTCGAATCTCTGAGACCCGATATGAGTCAACGCTGACCCTTCCGTTCCTTTGTCAGGAATTTCTCTATCGGGATCTCGACACTCACGGTGTCGAGAAACTCAGTTCTCTGACTCCCGAGTCCCGATATGCCGAAACTCCGATGAGATCGTGGCTTTGACTTTTCAACGGTCCTGTCACCTCGTCGGGATTTCGGACTTCGCGGGATCGTGAATCCTGATGTCCAATGTTTCAGGACTTTACATTTCCCAAACCTCGATAGAGTGTGCTACCTGTCCACCACCAACTCCTGTGGCCCCACACTGTACTTGTAGCCCTCGGGATATCGCGTATCACGATTTCGCAACTCCCGTTACCAAATCTTCGATTCCTTTCTTACGAAATCCTGATAGGCAATTTCGCAAATAATCCAACGCCCCTGGCTTGCTTGGATCAATGGTTCTGCCCCTTCTGAGCTTTAAACACTATGGGAATATCTGCAGTATCCCCCTGCACCCCCGCGAGATCCAACGGCTCACAGTGATTTGCTGATTTTCCCTGGAAGATATCGACCGTCCGTTCTTCGTTATGCAATCCATGAAATGACCAGGTGTTCTTCCATAGAACTTATCCACCTGCGTGCAAACTTGTGACGCTTCTTGCCAACCTTCAAGGCACAATGTTTCTACGCTGTCCTTCAACAAATTCGAAGGTCCTATCCCTCCTGATATTTTCCCCACGACCTCAAGTCCTTCAAGAAAACTCTTGCACGCACTCCTTGCGGCAAACCTTCAACAACGTCGAAGTGTTGAAGTCACTTGACTCTGCACACACCTGTAGCAACAGTCTGTCAAATGCTTCACTCAGGTTCGCAACCCTGAGACTTTTACCCGGCCTGCGCACTCCTTGCACGGCTCTTGTGCCCAACTGCACTTCTGGATGAATGAGAACAAAAACTATCTCTATCTGAACCCTCTGTCAACGCACTCCTTGCAGACACTTCAACTGCACTCCTTGTAGGAATTCTCTGGCTCAAATAGAGAAACAATTGACACTCATTCCATCTCCCTCTCAGACTTCAATTCATACATGAAATCACATACACAACATATAAAATAAAATGTATAACATGAAGCAAATGTTCATGAGCCTATCATTCAACACCAATACACAGAGAACAACACAAACCATGAATTTGAATCAAATCTTTCTATTAATTCAAATGTCTGTACATGGGTGTTTTTACATATCTCTCTGCTTCTTCTTGCTCCAAATGCTTCTGAATAATGTTACAATGAACAATGAGGGTGTCTATATCCCGTTTCCCTCTTGCGCTCTACAACTGTCTAGTCTAGAATTAAATTCTATCTACTTTACTTTAACTATTTCAAATTCCGTCTACCTACTAAGGATGAGAGATATCCGCTCAAGGTACATTTACAATATACAAGTGCACCTCATCTTAATGGCTCATTTAAGATTTGCGCAATGATTCCAACGTGTTTTCAAAATTTGTGCTGGCTTGTCTAGCTGTCCTCCGCTTCCGCGCTGACTCACTTGATGTGTTGGCGATGCTCCTGCATCAAATGATTTATTGTTGTTGTAACAATTTTATTCTACAACCATTAGGGTTGCAGGAAAACACTTCACAACTTTCAAATTTACTCATTTTTTAACCATCAGAATTTGCTAGAAAAGCTACAAAATTAATCTACTAGTTGTCATTCTTATTTTGGGTGGTTTACTTGCAATTTTCAGTGGTTGGAATTTTCTATTGTAGAAATTGTCTACTACATCCATAAGGCTGCAATAATATATCTTAAATATGTGTACGTAACAACCTTTAATTTTTTCTAAAGTCTTGTGCTATCATACTTGAGTTACACTAGTAATTGCTAGCTAATCTCTTGCATATTTTCTTGGATTTTAGTGAATTGTTTAACATATCTTTTATTCATTTCATTTTTGATATATATATCACTATATATTGTTGATAATTGGTAAAAAAAGCTTCACTTTCTTTTCCATTGTCTTATTAGGCTCATATCTTCTGTTTTGTTATGTTTCACATAGGTACAACATTCCTCCATAGGTACTCAAGCATTTGGAAACTATTGACCATCTTAGATACTCATTTTTGAGCCATCCTTAACTCAGTATTTTGAACTATAGGGGATTCAATTCCATAACCTCACTTTCCATCTCATTTCTCCCTAGGGTCTCCCAAGATTCTCCCCTTCTGTTGGATTGATCCTTCACTAAAGTGAGGGGAGGGTTTATCTAAGGTGACAGTGGGTAGACACTCCCACAATTATCTCCATCTCATCGATTGGTTCGGCCTTTTCCCAAACTAAATTTTGTGCGATAACATGATGCATTAATACTTCTCATATCTAAAAAGATTCAGATATCACTTGTTTTCTTTGTGCCCAGAGATCCTATGATCCCCTTCATTTCTGAGAAGCTACGGGGAAATAATTCCTCATATTCCTTGAGTAGATCGACAACCTATATGGTAGTCTCTTTATCCCAATAATTTTTAATAATATCCATTTTGGGTTCTTCCTTAGTGCCAATGTTATGTTACCTTGTTTTAATTGGACCCCAATAGTATGAAACAACCATATTTGACACTTTTCCCTCAATTACCCATTCACCTTTGAATTATTTGATCTTTACTCCTCTCGGGTCATCATCAACAACATTATCAATGTTGACCTTCCAACAATGGACAACCTCTTTAATTTTTTCCACCGGCCAATGATACAACCATACTACCTTTGGAAGGGAATCCTTCAACTAATGATGAAATATAAAGTTGTTAATCCAAAAGAGTTCCCCTCTTTGGGTCAGATCCTCTACAATAAATCAAAATGTTGAGAAAAATTGAGTGCTTTGTTGAAATCTGTCAATCATTTTCCTCTGAAGATCCTCCTGTATATACCAACTACTAGTAACCATATCCATAGTATGAATGAACCAATGGACCCATTGGGTGATAGGGATGTTCTTGGGCATCCATCACCTCTCGTAGTAGTGAATGTGCTCCTAGGGATCTTCAATGCCCTTATACCGATTGTTCAATTCAAATTCAAAGATGGGATGGAATATAATGTTTATTAGCTCGACCACCTGCACCTAGTTATTTATGTTCACGTGGTGTGCTTCCCACCAATGTGTAGGTGTTCCATACACTATGATATCCATGGACTGAAACCATCTATCTTGGGGGATATTCTTTCCCATTTTTATAAATAATGCCTCCACCCTCCCTGTATGATTAAATAAAGGTGCATCACATAGTTAAGAGCCAATCTAACATACCTCTTCAGTTATCCACATTCCATTCCAGGGAATATTCATAATTGGTGTCATATGATTTTACTCTCCTCTAGATCAGTTCCCCATTCTCTATCATATTGATGTAATATTCTTTGCTCCTAGTGAACTTATATATATTTTCAATGAAAAAACTCCATGCATCCTCATCCATCGGCCAATTGTACATGTCCACTTAAAAAGGGTCCAAAGGTGTGATCACCGAGATGGTGTCCATTTGAAATGAAATCTATTACTTCTTCTAATTCAACACCACATTATTGTCGAAGGCCTAATAAATTCCAAGAAATGCAGGGTATGGGTCAAAATAATCCATAATATCTATAAATTCAAAATCATCCTTTGTCTTCACCCCTTCTATATTCAATTCAACTTGCTCCAACTGACCTATAGGATATATATTGTACTGATTGGCCAACCAAAGTTGGATGGGAGAGTAGAAAAAAATAGGTTTACACATCATTTCCCCTGATTTCCCAGGAAATATGTTCACGTCAGAACCTAGATCCAACATGACACCACCCATGTCATAATCACCGAGTTCATTTGTCATCTTGAACTCTCTTCTAGTTCACTTTTCCTTACTAACCTAGCACACATCTCTTTTTGGAAGAGAGACTGATATAGCTCTACCAATATCCTCTTCCACCATGCATGTAGCTAACATCTTTGTTAAGTTTCACACAACATTAGAATTATTTAACAATATTAAACAACAACATAAGAAGATACTTACTTGATCCTCAGTTTCTATTTGGTGACCCAAGTCGAGTAGTGCTTCTTCATACACTATATGCTTTAGATCCTCATGTACATGTTTTTAAATTTCCCTTTGATTAGTGCATCACAACTCCTCTTTCCTGCATGCTTCTTCCAATTGATCTATGTGTTGCGTGTTGTATTTCTTCACACATGCAATCCTCCTCCAAATATATTTGTGTGGTGCACTGTAGTCCTTCATGGGCACATGCCTCTTCTTGCAACCTCTGCGTCAAACCTTACACCTCCTCACGGATCCGATCCTCTTCAAGTGACCTCTTTTTTGTGTTCTTCATCTCTTCTCATTCCCTTTCTTCCTCTATGGCCCTCTATGCATCATGAAAAAAATGATTATGTTGGGTGGCATCAAACTTAGGAAGGGGTTGCAACAACTTTGTTATCTTCCCCTTCAACCTTTGAACCAAGGTTTCACCATGCTCAAATTCCACTCCTATCATCGCACTACTATGGTTTATCACACATATATCCACTTCATCATCCTTTTTGTGATTTTCATGCGACTTTGCATGTACTAGATTGAAAATTTCCTTCTTCTCTTCCCACTTATTTAATAAGTTAGGAAAATCCTATGTAACATGCTCAAGGATATAATAATACCCATTGAGAGAGCATGGTTTGGTAAAATACTATTGATACATGACCAATATATCCAAAGTTAAAACAAGTGGGGGGTCTACCTCCCCTTCCTCCATATCCTCATCCACGACTGTGTCCATATCTATCTCGAGGAACACCTTGATATTTTCCTCTCTCAACATTCCCAAAATCACCACGCTTTTGTTCTTCCTGTACTTGGAATACATCATGGGTATGATATTACATCACCTGGAGTGATTGTAATTTGTTCACATCATGTCCCATCGACTTGCAAAATTCATAGAATGGGGTATGATGTGTCCTCTAATATTTCTCCAATGTGGGGTAGTGGGGTGGTACATGGATAACCACTATCTACAAATCTCACACCACTTCGTCCATTTCCTATGTTAAGTTTTAGTGTTGTTAATAGGTTATTTCCAAATTACATGAGCATTCAATGCATTTTCAAAACAAAAAGATAAAGAGGATCACTAAAAGAAAAAAAATCACAAGGTACACAACATTTTATCCTTGGAAACCCTCATTGAGGAGAAAGCCCAGAAAAAACTCCCTCAATAATAGATTTCCAATATAATTCCAAGACTAAGAAAAAAAACCAGAGAATAAACCAAGACTAAGCATGCACCTCTCTTATCCTTCCTCCTGCAACTGCAACTACCTTCAAGATATGTGCACTAGATGAGTGAGTGTGAGAGAGTTGTAAGTGAGGCACCATCCTCACATATAAATACTAGTTGAGGAGGCACTAGGGTTATGTGTCTTCACTTGGTAGGGTCTAATTCTTCTAGAAGTGGTTAAACCCACTTTATAAACACCAGGGGTCAAATTTACAAATACCACCATATAAATATGGTTTGAGAAATACACAAAAGTGGATTTGATCTTAGACAAGACCTGACATGATCAATCTGCAAAATGGGATTTGATATATAATATAATAACTCAGATATAATTAGAATATTCTTCAAAGTTACAATATTTCAAAACTCCCCCTCAACGAGAAGGGTATTCTATTGACATGAACCAATACAACATCATAAAGAGAAGGAGAGGGAAGCATCATCACCAACATCTGGAACAATGATTGGAAGATCTATAAATCATTGTAATTTCTTCTCATCATTAATATCATCATCGCTTACAACATGGAGCTGGAGTAACATCATCATCATCATCATAAACATAAATATGAAACATCAACATCAATAGCACAAAGCTAGAACAACATCATCAACATGTGGAAATAAAATGAGGTAGGTGTATCAACAACAACATTTGTGGTACTCTGACAGACCATCCTTAATGGACCTTCAGGATCTACCCAAGAATCATAAGATTCTCGAGGATATAAAATCCTAAAAAACTACCACATGGTACTCTGATAGACTGTCCTTACCAGACCTTCAGGATCTTCCCAAGAATCATAAGATTCCCTAGGATATAAAATGCTAACGGAGATACCACTATTGACCACAACTATCATATACATGCATAGGTACTTTCACGGACCATCCTTATCAGACCTCCGAGATATTCCCAGGGATGACCAATCCCCTAGGTTATAAAATCCTAAAAAATCTACCCTCTGATGGTCAGTATACCATAGTATCATCAACATCACTCCCACTTTCGAGGGAGGTCCTTTCGTACAACACCAAGTTTGTTTGATAAGTAATCAAACTTCACACGAGATAGAGGCTTGGTCAACACATCTACAACCTTCTCATATGTGCCAACATATTGGAGATTTAAATATCCCCTCTCCACCATATCACAAATGTAGTGATATCGGATCTCTATGTGCTTCGACTTATCATGGAACACTGGGTTCTCCGACATCTTTATACAACTATGTTTAGCACATAGAATCATGGTGGCTTCCATCTCCAAATAGAATAGACCTGTCAACACCTTCCAAAGCCATATGGATTCACAACTGGTAGAACATGTTGCAATGTACTCTACTTCTTCCATGCTAATAGCACTACTAGATTGCTTCATGATTTTCCATGAAGTCAGGGTTGACCCCAAATAGAAACAACATTCTGAAGTGTTATTTCTGTCTCAAGCACTTCCAGCGCAATCTAAATCAGTATAACTGTTGGGCCCGAGATATGATCAGTTTTATGACAATTATTAGATATTTTTGCCGGATGTACATATGTGTTTTTCATGTTTTGGAGAAGCTTTCTGAAGAATTTTGTGCCAAAATGGTATGATCCACACCAGGTATGTATAATTCATGTTTGATGTCGCTATTGAGTATAATTCATCATGTTTTTATGTTTCCAAGTATCTAATTCACATTTTTTGGTACTGGGAAAAATTGCATCACATTTCTCCTTCTGGCACTCATTCTGGCACTCCATCCAGCACTCAATCCGGTACCCGGTCCAACACTTCGTCCAACACCTTGTCCTGCACAAAAATGGTGGGCGATTTGGCGGTTATGGTATTAGTGGCCAGTAGTGGGAGTATTAGGAACATGGGTTTTTCTTGTGCTTTCCCCCTCCAACTACTGAACTCTTGACATCTCAGTTTGGGTTGTTGAGCAGGGCAATTATTGGTTCACTCTATTTCGGCAGTTAGAGCACCATTAATGCAATTTGTTGTTTTTAGAAGTGGTTCAAACCTCTAGTGGTCGACCACTTGGTCTATAAATCTTATAAATACCATCGTGGTGGTCATACAATAGATAAGAAGCAATAGAAGAAGTAGAGGATAGAGATAAAAACGTTTTCCTTTGCTTTTGCATTTTTCAATTGCCAGAATTGTATAAGACTGTGTTTTTCAAGTTTTAATGGTGAAATCATTTTGCTGATCTCATGGTGTGCATTTGGGAAGTGACCATGACTTGTTGGGGGGGCCACCAGCAGTTTGGTAACTGTTCTTTAAGTTGTTTGTGCATTTCATAGCTTAGATGTCTCTTTTATTTCTTGTACATGAACTGTTCTTTTATTTCTTTTCTTTCTAATTTGTTGTTGTAGTTTAATTATTTTAACTCTCTTTTGAAAGTCAGTATGAAGGCTAGTGTTAATATGCAATGATTCTGTAGTTAGTAATGAATTTGAAAATTCATAGGCTAACCCTGTGTGCAATTAGATATTAGATTGTGTTTTATTCATGCTTTTAGAATTCAGTTTAAAACAATGTTTGAAATAGAGTAGAAAAAAGTTTTAACTTATGTTTTCCTTAACAAGGATTTGGTGGATGGATAGGGTTAGTTTCAGTTTTTAATTGTAGATTGCTTATTCCATTGTTATATAGATCTTGCTTAACTAGTTGTTAGTTAATATATTCATTAGTTTGGTTTTTTAGATGTCATGCTTTGATTTATCTTTTTAAGGATTTTCCTTCTTGCACTTTGAATTGTTAGAATAAATATAACATAGTTTCACTTTATGCACCTTCTTTCCTCGAATTAGATTGCAATCCCAATTTTTAGTTAATGCTTGCATTTACTTATGAATTTTGCTTACATAGCATAGAAGTACAATTAAAATCTCGTTATATTGTTAATGGTTAATAGTCACATGAATATGCAGGGTAATTAACATTGTTTCCATAATGGCTAAGTTCTCATTGGATTGTTTAATCCACACCTTTCACTTTTCTATTGAGATCAATATTGAGCTTATACCGCTTGAGTTATCTTTCATTGTCAAGTGGCATCGAGATATTATAAGACACCAAAGACATTCACACAACCACCAACACTATATTTACGTTTTCATAGGTTAAAAGATAGTTTCTTTCTTTCATAGATCAGAAGATAGTTTTATTGTTGTTGTAGGATATATAGTCTTTTTCTTTGATAGATTAGAGAGAAGTTTTGTTTATCACAGATTAAAAGTTAGTTGTTAGTTCTTCTTTCTGTCAATTAAACATATTTCCTTTTATGAATTAGAAATAGTTTTGAAGTTTGAATTAAGAATAGAGCTCGCTTGTCTTTTATCTTAGTTAGTTGTTCAATGAGTAGTCTTAATTAGTTTACTTGCAGTAGAAGTTACCTTAGGGTAGTTAGTTGCTTACTTGCTTTAATAGGTAAAATTGCTTACTTGTCTATTCTTGCTATGATAGTATAGTTGCTTGTTTATTTACTTGCTTTCATAGGGTAGTTTCTCATTGAGTTTAGGTAGGCTAGTTAAAGTAGTTTGTTTTTTATCTTTGCTTATTGTTATGCTTAAATAGTTGCTTTTTCTTATTGCCATGATTGAACTAGTTTGCCTCAAGTAGGGTTTTGTTGGCAGCAATAATATAATTGTTATTTTTTACAAAATGACCTATGCAAGCTGCCTACACAGGGTCGATGAAATTTAATTACTCTTCATGAGCAGTTTCGAAACCACAGTTGTAAGTCATCGTTTTGTACCTATCGTCTCTTCAAATTTTGTTTTCATCACTGCAAGCATGAAAACTTGCAACTGGGATTACCATTATGTTTTTGAAAGTTTCATTAAAGGGAAATTGCTCATATGGTTTCTTACAAAATTGTGATTTCATGCTATGAGCATGTTGCTCTCCTTGTTTGTGATCCTTTCAATTCTAAGCATGCCTAAGAGATTAATGGTTGTATGAACGAAAGACCCCCACCATTTGATATTCGATTTTTGTGTTGGTTTTGGTTTGATTTTCGATCATATTTCTTTCATGAAGCTTTTGACTATTTGATTTTTGTAAACTTACCCAACTTTGCAATCAAACCATGATACATGCACGTATGTTGTTTTGAGTACTTTGGTCCTAGATTGTACTCAACACAAAGGTGGCATACAATGTATAGGATTGCCATTACTCCTTAGCATGGTCTCAGTTTTCACAAAACTCTTCACACACATTTTGATTAAACACCATGCCCATCGCTTTGAATCATTATAGTATGTATTGTTAGGCTCGGGGCTATGGCTCTGTTTCCTTTTTGCAAACCCTACCTGTATGCTATGCGTTCATTTCCCTCCCGTCTAGTATGGCTCTAGTAGTAAGGGTTGAACCAAACGGTATCCAAACCCTACTCTCATACAATAATGCTAGGGAGGATTTTGAAAGGAATGGCTGGCATATTTTCATCGAAAAGTTTCAAGGTTTTAATCTTCTGGTTACCCAAGAGTTCACCTTAACCTTTGATGGTTGTAGGGAAAAATTCAGTGATGTGCAATTGGAAGTAACTGAAGAGTTCCTAAGTCAGGCCACGGGATTGCCAGTGGTTGGTTAGAAATGGTTCAAAAACGCGAAAGTGGAGGAAGTCCCTTGGACTTTACTGTTTACCTCACGAAAAATAACCAGTTGTGATAGAGGTATGCCAATTTCGTTCTTGAAAACTAGGTGGCATGATTTACATTCTATAGTGAAGCAATTCATCACATGTGAGGGACGATTCAGACTTGTTTTCCTATATCATTTACGCCTGCTTATGAGTTTTATTGGTTTTTTGTTGAATATGCCTTATTACCTACTCAGAAGTCTGTATAAAATGGGGAAAAGATTTAGGAAATAGAGGTCAGAATCAAGTCTGTTTCATCATGGCCTGATTAAAATCATTCTCATGCACTAGTTAGAGTCACAAAATGACTGTTGGGATTCGTTCATTAAGCGGAATGGTTTTGGTAACCTTGAGTTGGGAGAAGTAGATAAGCCAGTTGTTGAGGAAACCCTTGTGAACCCAACGACCTCTCTTCCACCTCTCCAGGATTGTTATTTTTCCCCTAACAGTGAACCCTCGAGCTACCCTAAGGTCATTCAACAGGACAGTCGACCGGTTTCACATCCAAAGGATTGTATTAAAACTGTGAAGAAACCTACAGGAAAGAAGTTAAAAGGTAGTGTTGATGTCAATTTCAAAAAAAAAAGAGTTGGTCGGTTAATTTCTCGAAGTCTTTGAAATAAATAAAACCCTCATTTAGACACCATCAGCATGATTGAAGTAAGTGAAAGTTTAGACTCAGAAATTGACAAATTTCTTGTTGAAGAAGACCCTGTGTCATTCGGGCTATACTGTGACTGACCCTATAACTATGTTAATAATTTGCCTCCTTGTCTAAAGGACAACCCGAAGTTTCCTGGTACCGAGCTCTCTGATAAATCTACCATTCGCATGGAGGATTCTCTGACCCGTAATGTTTTTCTCTCTAATGAAAACTCCTTACAGTCACAATGTGATGTGTGTCGGTCGTGGATCGACAGATACTACACTGATGTCCCGCTTCTACGGTCACGAGTCATGTCTTTAAGAGACCAAGTTGATATGTTAACAAACAGAAACAAAAAACTTGAATCCATCATCCAAGGGAAGGAGAAGCATTTGAAAACTACAGGTCATGTGATTTTAAAAAACGTAGAGGCAGCTACAACTATCGTTAACTCCAAAGTTTCTTAATACGTTTTGATTTCATGATTAGAGGTATGATTTTTTTTAATTTAATAGCATGATTGTTTCATTCTTAAGTTAGGATATTTGGTTTGATTGAATAAACTATTTTTATTATCAAGATTAGTCTGTTTTATTTATTCAATAAAATGAGATTGCATTTGCTATTATAACTAGCTACAGAATCGCAAGATTCTATAGCCAGTTAAGAAAATTCGAATTGTTTAATTTGATGACAGAAAACACATCTGATATCTTCCTATTTTCTTTCTTTTTTCAGGATAATTAAGGACCCCATGATTTCAAATATGATATGAGGCACTTTTGAGATCTCCCATCTATATCTATTATGTATTTTGAATAAACGGAATTAGACTGTTGGTAGTTTTTTTTTATATCTAGTAAAATCAGGGAGGTTACATCCCCCTTTATTTTGAAACCAATTTTATCTTAGGAACAAGAAACAATTATGTTTCCTGAAACCTATATAAACACATCATTTTGTAAACATGGCATCATCTCGGCCTAGGGAAAGAGTATGGATGTTTTTATCGCAGACTTGAATGGAACAGAATGCACGTTACAGCTTTAGCTTTTCTGTATGATGTTTTGATTCAAGTTATGTTTATGTTGATTTGATAATAGATGGTGATTTCTTTCATTGTCGTGATTTATTAGAAGTTGACATGATTCATTTTATATGCTTCCCATATCTTATGTTTTGGATACAATATATACACAGTGATCATCTATCCAATTTAAATTAGGAGATTCATCTCTAATTTATGTTGAATGTTTGCATGCAAGTTCTTACAGGAAGATTTATCTCGTCGTAATTACTTGTAAATAATTAGATCACTGTAACTGTGTCCCTTTTATGTTCTGTTATCAAAACTCAATCTCCATTGCATTGTTTCTCTTTTGTTCGGAACAACATTACGATCCATTGCAGGTTTACTTCCTGGATAAGGTGGCTGGATATTCCCTATTGAACAAACATTGGATGCATTAATAGGTTAGTCTGTTATTTTATTTCGTTTGTTTGTTTATTTTAGAAGTTATATATATATGGTATGATTTCCATTACCTATAATTTTCTACTCGATTAAGTAGTTTGATATTCGATTTCATGAATGTATTCATCCAAGAAAATAAACCAAAAAATTGTATAGTATTTTCACTTTCTTTATTACCGTTGTTAAAGTAACCAATTTACATTTGATTTTTACGAGTTTAGATTAAAATGTGTTCTTTGTATAGATTGTATATAAAGTTATTAAACATATTTCAGTTAAATAAATTGTACATATATATATTTAAATGTACTTATAGATTTTAGTGATTGTTATTTATTAGGTTATTGTTTTTCCTTTAGTTATTTTTCGCTTTCTTTAGGACTTAGATCGGCCAACGGAGCCGCAAAACCTGTCGGAGTGAATTAATCCAAACGGCTTGGGTTAATTAGACAACCCCAGACCGGATTCACTCTTCCAGTTGACGAACGATCAATTTCGCCCGTCAACAAATGGTGCTAGAAGGAGGGTGTGAAAACTATTAATGGCATGAGGAGGTCGCAAGACTCCTCCCCCACCTACCTACTCACCTATAGTAACTAGAAGTCGTTCAGAAGAAAACATTGTCCCTCAAACAACAACCACATCAAAAGACAATCCACGGATCACCGTTGAACCAGTAACTCCAAATCCCCAAGGTGGCGACATACAAGAAATTGTTCATCAATCCCTCATAAGAATGCACAGTGCCTTAGCCCATATCAGACAACCAGGTCGACCTTTGAACCAACCATTAGACTTCTCTAATATTAGGGAACAACTCGGAGGTATTGATCTTACCTTAAATCCTACAGATCCATATCATATTCTCACTTCTACAGTAGGAGGATCTAGTATTCCACCATCACCATCCCCTTCATCTCCTTCTTCTTCTGGAGAAGAATCCTCAGACGAAGGAAGTTCTTCATCCCAACCTTCGAAACCCCCCACACCTATGGGAAATCCAAACAATCTCGCCATACCTTAGCTCGACCAAGATGCAGTGGCCATACCTGGTCCCCAACATACTTTGCCTAAACATCCAGAGAAATGGCTCCCTAAATTTGACCCAGACTCCAAGCAGATCGTTGAAGATAAAAGTTTATGTAAGCCATTAGGCTCCGTAGTGTTGAGAACGAAGACGTAGTGTGCATATTGTTTCCCTACACCTTTGAAGGCAATGCCTCTACCTGATACTTTGCCCAAAAGCCCCACACCATCATGTCATGGGATAAATTCAAGTCCTGTTTCCTTGAGAAGTTTGGAGACGACAAGTCTCTTGAAGTTCTAGTCATGGACCTTTCTAGTTTAAAAATGAACCCCAAAGAAAAGATAAAAGACTTTAATCAAAGGTTCCTGACACTAAAGAACCGAACCCCCATGGATTTGATGCCTGCCGAAAATATTATTGTCGCATACTACACGAAAGCTTTACATCAAAACATAGCCATTTGGGTAAAGAGGTCCAAGAAAGCCACATTGTTAGAAGCCTTCGAAGAGGCAAGTCAAATCGATAAAGATATTCTCAGCTTAAAAGACAATACCTATAATGAGATAGAGACTAGTTCATCCTCCAAGAAGAAAATCGAAATCCTTCCTAGACCTCCCCAAAACAAAGCTCAACCAGAGAGTTCGGATCTAGAAAACTTACAAAAATTCGTTTAGAATTTATCCAATCAAGTTATAGATTTGAAAAGTTCATTTGAAGAAGATTCTTCGAGAAAAGGGCCTTACAAACCCCCTTTTAGGAATCCTTTTCCCACAAACCGAGCTAACTCAAATTCCGAAGGCCTAAATCTAGAAAGCTTACAATTTGTTATTCAAACGATTCTAGAAGCACATGATAACTTGATTCCTCCCGAGATTCCTGAGGAAGTAGCTGAACAAGAGATAGTAGAAGAAGATGAATCCTCCCCAAACATTTTCGAACATTTTTCTGATAGTATTTTTCAAGCTAATTTCGAAATAGTGCATCCTTACAATACCAGGAGCAAGACAACAAATAAGTCCTCTTCTGAAATTGCAACTACTGTGCCTACAAAATAGTCTAAATCAATTGAGACTAAACAGAATTCAACAAACCCAAGTTTAGATTATGATTTGATAGAGGATCTAAAAAAACTTAGGGCTAACATTTCTATTTACAAATTATTAAAATTCCCTTTTCTTTTGCAAAAGATGCTGCATAATATTGCGGAAAACAGCAAAAACAACAATCCAAACAACAACAAAGTTGTTGAAAACAACCCCAAAACTCCTCAAAAGGCCCCTGCTAAAATGACATCTGAACCTCATGATAAAAGAGACCTTCTTGTAAATAGTGTAACAAATGTAGATAAACTAGTTTCAGGGGCTGTGATTAAAAAACAACAAACTTCTACTGTTAATACTCACAGAAATGTCCCTCCCTTTTTGTTGACTTTTGAAATTTTCAATAGGAATGTACATAACTGTATGGTAGATTCAGGTGCATCATCTAACGTAATTCCCTGGTCTGTCTGTCAAAAAATTAAAGTCGAAGTTCAACCGTCCAACTTGGAAATTATCCAGCTTGATCAAGCTAGTGTTAAAGTGATAGGCGAATTAAAAAATGTTCTTATCATATTATCATCGAATTCTAAAGTCCATCAAGTGATTGATATCATTGTTGTAGATATCCCAGAAGTATATGGTTTGTTTTTAATTAGAGATTGGTCAGAACAATTACATGGCTATTTTGCAACAGATTGGTCTCACTTGTGGCTGCCTGAGAATGGAGAGCCTAACAGAATCAAGGTAAATCGTGAATGTTATATTAAGTTCATGGTAATTGATTTAAATGATCCCAATGAACCATTCACTGCTTCTGTCAATTCACCTGAAATACAGGGGATGGACACTTTTTTTGGCAATTTCATGGCCGAAACTTCTACCATCACTGACCCGAAATAGCAATCTCAAATTATGACATGCACACAGTCAACAACCTTCTCTCAGTGGTCACATGCACCTGACGAAAATCAAATATGGTCTCTTTACTTCGATGGGTCAAAATCTAAGGAAGGAACTGGTGTGGGGTGCATGCTCATTGATCCAATAGGTAACAAGACTTTGATTGTTTGTTGGTTAGAATTTGAATGTACAAACAACACGACCGAATATGAGACACTCCTACAAGGTCTCAGAAAAGCACTAGATTTAAACATTCAAAATTTGACTGTTTTTGGTGATTCATAAATACTGGTTAGACAGGTAAAAAATTCTATCCATTGTTTATCTCCGCACCTAAAAATCTATCAGACTAAGGTATGGAATTTGATGAACACGTTTTTTGCATTTAACATAAATTCTATTCCTAGATTGAATAATTATGACGCTCATTTGTTAGCTAACGTCGCCTCAAAACATTTTCCTGCAGAAGGCCTACCTCCGAATGCATTTTTCGTCAAATTGTTGTTCAGACCATCCATCTCGGACAACATAAAAAATTGGAGAGTCTTCGATGATGATCAACAGATCATCAGTTTTTTGCATATGGAAGAATCTTTCTAGAGCGCAGTGATCGACGAAGGTACCCATGAAAAAAATATTCTCGACTTTATGGTAATACCAGATCCGAGAACCATGGAATATGCATCAGACATGGTAAACTCTATCTTGAAATCTGTGGTTAGGTTATAAAATTTTTATGATCTTCACGATAAATTCAGAAAATTAGTGAAATGTAAAATGAATAGTTCTTCCTTGACACATGAAAAAGTAAATTTGGGAACTAAAGACAATCCACACTGCATCAATTTGGGGTTGGGGTGTTCTGAGCAAGAAAAGGTAGCATTTATTAAGTTGTTTAAGGAATTCAAATATGTTTTTTCCTGGACATACGACGACCTAAAAACCTTTGATCCTAACATCATACAACACATTATTCCCATGAAACCCCAGACCCAACCTTTTCAACAAAAGTTAAGGAAGATGCACCCAAAACTCAAACCAAGAGTCAAGAAGGAATTAAACAAACTCCTGAATGCTAAAATAATCTTCCCAGTAAGGCACACACAATGGGTCTCTAATATTGTTCTTGTCAGAAAGAAGATTGGTGAAATCTGACTATGTGTCGATTTTTGAAATCTTAACTGAGCGTCTGATAAAGACAACTACCCTGTCCCTCCCATGGAGCATATCCTTCAACAAGTATCTGGCTCTGAAATATTATCCTTGTTGGATTGTTTTTCAGGGTATAACCAAGTCCTTATGTCTCCCCCAGACCAGCTCAAAACTACTTTATGTACCCCATGGGGCACCTATACTTATAGAAAGATGCCCTTTGGGCTCATAAACGTCGGTGCCACTTTTTAGAGAGCGATGGATATCAATTTTTGTGGCTTAATCAATCAATCTGTAGTAGTTTACCTAGATGACGTCACTGTCTTCTAAAAAAATAAAGGAGATCATCTAGCTCATTTAATATCTGTTCTACAGCAATGTCGTAAGTACGACATTTCTTTAAATCCTAAAAAATCTATATTCGCAGTAGAACAAGGTAAGCTCCTCTGATTCATTGTATCAAATGAAGGGATGATTATTGACCCTGAAAGGACCCAAGTCATTTTAAAACTCCTCCCTCCCTCGTAAAAAAAGTCCATGCAATCTTTCTTAGGACAAATAAACTTTGTTAGGAGATTCATCCCCATCTTTTTAGAAATGGTGAGACCATTACAAAAATTAATAAAAAAGGATGTACAGTACCATTGGGGACCTTTAGAAAGTCAGGCTTTTGATTCAATAAAAAAGGCCATAAAATACGCTCCTTCTCTAATGAGCCCTGGTTTTTCACGAGACTTCACCCTCTACACATTTGCCTCTGACCGATCTTACGCTGTTGTCCTAACTCAAAAGAACGTTGAAAATAACAAAGTCCCAATTGCCTTTATGACCTCAGCCTTCAAGGGAGATGAACTTAATTATCCAATAGTAGATTAGCAAGCTTATGTTGTTTTTAAAGCAGTAAAACACTTTCGATCTTATCTGTTGAAATGTAGGACAAAAATCATTGTCCCTTACCCGGCTGTCAGAAATTTGTTAGTACAGAAAGAACTAGGCGAGAAAAGGGCAATCTGGGTCACATCCTTACAAGAAAATGACATAGAAATCACCCCAGCACAAATTGTTAGAGGCCAAGGTTTATGCAAGTTGGTGGTCGATTCAGCTATAGGACAACAAAATGAAATTGATATGTTAATTCCAGATCAACATGATCAAAATCAAATCTGTTGTGCACAAAACCCTACTAGTCCCTGGTATGACGACATTAAACTTTGTCTTATACATGGATCAACTCCCTGTCACCTTGATCCCCGCAAAAGGATAGAACTAAGATTAAAATCTGCTTCTTTTCAGCTAATTAATGGTATTTTGTTTTGCCAAAATTTTGATGGAATACTTATGCGTTGTCTTGAAAAAGATGAAGCAGAAAAATTCTTATTGGAGTTACATGCAGGGGAAGTTGGTGGGCATTTTGTTGGAGACACCACCACCCACAAAGTATTAAGAGCAGGTGATTACTAGCCTACCATTTTCAAAGACGCTCATGCCTTATGCCACAAGTGTGTGATTTGTCAAAAGGTAGCCGGATGGATACAGAAACAAGCATTCCCATTGCAACCAGTCTCGGTAGACTCCCATTTTCAGCAGTGGAGCCTGGATATTATAGGCCCAATCAATCCGACATCCTTGTAGCAACATAAATACATCATAACAACCACAGATTATTTCACCAGGTGGTCCAAGGCTACCCCATTAAAAGATATAAATACCAGCCAGGTAATATCCTTCCTAAATTCAAATATTATCACTCGTTTTAGTATCCCTGAATGCCTGGTATTTGACACTGCTTCTTATTTTTCATCTCTTGAAATGAGCAATTTCGCTCTGGAAAAAGGAATAAAATTAAAGTACTCTGTCAACTATTACCCCCAAGGCAATGATTTAGCAGAATCAACTAATAAAAACCTAATCAAAATTATCAAGAGAACAGTCTCCGAAAACCATAAAAAATGTCATAACGCACAGTTGAATGCAATCTGGGCTGACAGAGTAACTCCTAAAACTGTCGTGGGTAATTCACCTTTCTTTCTCGTTTACGGCAGGGAAGAAATTCTTCCACCGTATGTCCTTCTTCCATCTTTACAGTTATCGCAAAAGGTACAGGAAGAAGACTGTCCCCCCTTGGAGAGTCGAATTAACGCTTTGTTAAAGTTAGAGGAAGTAAGGTCTCAGGAAAAACAAAAATTGGATCAACATCAACTCATTGTTAAAAACTGGTTTGATTCCAATTCTTCCTTTGATAGAAATTTTGAGGTAGGCGACCTTGTCCTTAAGTGGGAAAAACCTCATGAGGGAAAATGAGAGCATACTAAGTTTCAGAACTTGTAGTTGGGACCATTTTTAATTGCTGAGAAACTAGGTCCCAGTTATTTTCACCTGCAAAATTTAGAGGGGCATCCAAACACCTTCCCAGTGAATGGCCAAGCTCTAAAAAAGTACTTTACCTGATGACGCTCCCATACACCCTTTGTAAATATTTTCTATTTTTTTTTACTTGTTGTTTTTTTTTCTTTTCTGGTTTGTTTTGGTTTTCATTTCTGCTTATCGGTCTTTCTTTTGAAACACACATACCTGCACCACGGGTTAGCTCAGACAAAGAAAACAGAAAACTTCCCCTCTAAAATAACTGCTAAAAATTGTCAGAACATCAATTACTGTATTTCTCTGAAATTGTAGCCTTATTAAAGATGACTTTTTGTTTGAAAATCATTTTCTCGGTTTCAAACTGTCATTGAAAGTATTCACGACCATATATAAAAACAAATTTACGCTGTCCCTATTCTTTAAGAGATCAACTCAACGATGTCTCCTTGTTCTTGAAAGTTGGTTTCATTAATGAAATATTTTTGGATCTTGATGAAGGACAATAGAAAAATGTTTTAAGGTCTGTGACATAAAAACTAGAATTTTCAGTGTCACCCCGCTCTATTGAATATTTTAAACAACTATAATATGAATAAACTCTAAGAGAGTTGTGGGAAGTGTTTGTAAACCCGCCGGGACACTGAACAGGTCTGCTGGCAGCGGGTAAATGCATGCATGATGCCAAGATAACTTCGTCGGGGTAGTGAACAGGCCCGTTGGTAGTGAAGTAATGTCAGGTGAAAGAAAATTCTTAGATATGGATTTCGTTTTGGCCTTAAATGTCCTTCGTTCTAATCTAAAATTTCTTGATAGGATACAGACGTTAGAGTGGGTTAACTGACATCCCTGTCGAGGCTATGGATGCCTGCTGGCAACACTGGCTCTGTAAACATTATTGGAGGTTTTAACTTAACATCGTGGCTTTCTTTTGACAAGTTTGTCACTAGTTTTCGTTTCTTTAAAAAATAAAAGTTGTCTGAAACTAGACTACGTTATTATTATTTGAGATGTTCAAATGGCTTTTGGGTTGTTCTTTGATTTGAAGTTTTTTAGATTTTCCTAACCTAAACTCATTCATGTAACAGAGATAATTGCTTCTCCCAGCATGTCACCATTGTTGGAAACAATAATATAATTGTTATTTTTTACAAAATGACCTATGCAAGCTGCGTACACAGGGTCGATGAAATTTTATTACTCTTCATGAGCAGTTTCGAAACCACAGTTGTAAATCATCGCTTTTTACCTATCGTCTCTTCAATTTTTTTTTTCATGAATGCAAGCATGAAACCTTGCAACTGGGATTACCATTATGTTTTTGAAAGTTTCATTAAAGGGAAATTGTTCATATGGTTTATTACAAAATTTTGATTTCATGCTATGAGCATGTTGCTCTCCTTGTTTGTGATCCTTTCAATTCTAAGCATGCCTAAGAGATTAATGGTTGTATCAAGGAACGACCCCCACCATTTGATATTCGATTTTTGTGTGGATTTTGGTTTGATTTTCGATCTTATTTATTTCATGAAGCTTTTGACTATTCGATTTTTGTAAACTTACCCAACTTTGCAATCAAACCATGATACGTGAAAGTATGTTGTTTTGATTACTTTGGTCCTATCTTGTACTCAACACAAAGGTGGAATACGATGTGCAGGATTACCATTACTCCTTAGCATGGTCTCGGGTTTCACAAAACTCTTCACATGTGTTTTGATTAAACACCCTGGCCATCATTTTGAATCATTACAGTATGTATTGTTAGGCTCGGGGCTATGGATCTATTTCATTTTTGCAAACCCTACCTGTATGCTATGCGTTGATTTCCCTCCTGTATAGTATGGCTCTAGTAGTAAGGGTTGAACCAAATGATATCCAAACCCTACTCTCATACGATAATGCTAGGGAGGATTCGGAAAGGAATGGATGGCATATTTTCATTGAAACGTTTCAGGGTTTTAATCTTGTGGTCGCCCAAGAGTTCACCTTAACCTTTGATGGTTGTAGGGAAAACGTCGGTGATGTGAAATTGGAAGTAATTGAAGAGTTCCTGAGTCAGGCCACGGGATTGCCAGCGGTTGGTCAGAAATGGTTCAAAAACGCAAAAATGGAGGAAGTCCCTTGGAATTTACTGTTTACCTCACGAAAAATAACCAGTTGTGATAGAGGCATGCCAATTTTGTTCTTGAAAACTAGGTGGCATGATTTACTTGATGTAGTGAAGAAATTCATCACATGTGAGGGACGATTCAGACTTGTTTTCCTATATCATTTATGCCTGCTTATGAGTTGTATTGGTTTTCCGTTGAATATGCCTTATTACCTACTGAGAAGTCTGTATAAAATGGGGAAAAGATTTAGGAAACAGAGGTCAGATTCAAGTTTGTTTCATCATGGCCTGATTAAAATCATCCTCATGCACCAGTTCGAGTCACAAAATGACTATTGGGATTCGTTCATTAAGCGGAATGGTTTTGGTAACCCTGAGTTGGGAGAAGTAGATAAGCCAGTCGTTGAGGAAACCCTTGTGAACCCAACAACCTCTCTTCCACCTCTCCAGGCTTGTGATTTTTCCCCTAACAACGAACCCTCGAGCTACCCTAAGGTCATTCAAGAGGACAGTCGACCGGTTGCACATCTAAAGGATTGTATTAAAATTGTGAAGAAACCTACAGGAAAGAAGTTAAAAGGTAGTGTTGATGTCAATTTCAAAAATAAAAGAGATGGTCGGTTAATTTCTTGAAGTCTTCAAAATAAAACAAACCCTCATGTAGACACCATCAACATGATTGAAGTAAGCGAAAGTTCAGACTCAGAAATTGACAAATTCCTTGTTGAATAAGACCCATTGCCATTTGGGCTATACCCTGACCGACCCTATAACTATTTTAATAATTTGCCTCGTCTAAAGGACAACCCAAAGTTTCCTGGTATCCAGCTTTTTGATAAATCTACCATTCATATGGAGGATTCTCCGACCCATAATGTTGTTTGTTCTAATGCAAGCTCCTTACAGTCACAATGTGATGTGTGTTGATCGTGGATCGACAGATACTATACCGATGTCTCGCTTCTATAGTCACGAGTCAAGTCTTTAAGAGACCAAGTTGATATGTTAACAAATGAAAACAAAAAACTTGAATCTGTCATCCAAGGGAAGGAGAAGCGTTTGAAAACTACATGTCATGTGATTTTCAAAAATGTAGAGGCAGCTACATCTATCGTTAACTCCAAAGTTTCTTGATACGTTTTGATTTCATGATTAGAGGTATGAATTTTTTTAATTTAATAGCATGATTGTGTCATTCTTAAGTTAGGATATTTGGTTTGATTGAATAAACTATTTTTATTATTAATATTAGTCTTTTTTATTTATTCAATAAAATGAGATTGCATTTGCTATTATAACTAGCTACAAAATCACAAGATTTTGTAGCTAGTTAAGAAAATTCGAATTGTTTAATTTGATGACAGAAAACACATCTGATATCTTCCTATTTTCTTTTGTTTTTAGGATAATTAAGGACCCCGTGATTTCAAAAATGATATGAGGAACTTTTGAGATCTCCCGTCCATATCTATTATGTATTTTGAATAAACAGAATTAGACTGTTGGTAGTTTTTTTTTTATATCTAGTAAAATCACGGAGGTTGCATCCCTCTTTATTTTGAAACCAATTTGATCTTATGAATAGGAAACGGTTATGTTTCCTGAAACCTATATAAACACATCATTTTGTAAACATGGCATCATCTCAACCTGGGACAAGAGTATGGGCGTTTTTATCGCAGACTTGAATGGAACAGAATGCACGTTACAACTTTAGCTTTTCTATATGATGTTTTGATTCAGGTTATGTTTATGTTGATTTCATAATAGATGGTGATTTCTTTCATCATCGTGATTTATTGCCAGTTGTCATGATTCATTTTATATGCTTCCCATATCTTATGTTTTAGATACAATATATACACAACGATCATCTATCCAATTTAAATTAGGAGATTCATCTCTAATTTCTATTGAATGTTTGCATGCAAGTTCTTATAGGAAGATTTATCTCGTCGTAATTACTTATAAATCATTAGATCATTGTAACTGTGTCCCTTTTATGTTCTGTTATCAAAACTCAATCTCGAGCGCATTGTTTCTCTTTTGTTCGGAACAACATTACGATCTGTTGCAGGTTTACTTCCCGGATAAGGTGGCTGGATATTCCCTATTGAACAGACATTGGATGCGTTAATAGGTTAGTCTCTTATTTTATTTCCTTTGTTTGTTTAATTTAGAAGTTTTATATATATGGTATGATTTCCATTACCCATAATTTTCCGTTTGATTAAGTAGTTTGATATTCAATTTCATGAATGTATTCATCCAAGAAAATAAACCAAAAAATTAAATAGTATTTTCACTTTCTTTATTACTGTTGTTAAAGTAACCAATTTACATTTGATTTTTACGAGTTTAGATTAAAACTCGTGCTTTGTACAGATTGTATATAAAGTTATTAAACATATTTCAGTTAAATAAATTGTACATATATATATTTAAATGTACTTATAGATTTTAGTGATTGTTATTTATTAGGTTATTGTTTTTCCTTTAGTAATTTTTCGCTTTCTTTAGGACTTAGATCGGCCAATGGAGCCGAAAAACCCGTCGGAGTGAATTTATCCAAACGGATTGGGTTAATTAGACAACCCTGGACCGGATTCACTCTTCCAGTTGACGAACAATTAATTTCGCCCGTCAACAGGTTTTCACTTGTTTTCTTAGAACTATCCATCGATCCTTGGTCCAAAAGTACTTAGGTTACATAGTTTCAAGTTGATTAGTAGGTTTTTCTCATTAGATATCTTTGGTTGAATATATTAGCCCTTAGATAGCCATTTCCTTATTTAGACTATACTACTACAAGACCTTCTACCTTTGGCATATATTTTTCTACAACTCTAAGTTTAGTTACCCTGGGTTGACAATTTAATTGAGGTTTTTTAGTGTGTTTTTAGTGCATATAGAACACCCATCATTTTTGGTGCCGTTGTCGAGGAGTTGTCTCAAGGTAGGAAGTAATTACGAAATAGATCATTCCTAGACCTTAGCATTAGATTGGTGGTAGAGGGACTTTAAGACGAGAGGTAAGAACCTTCGCATCTGCTATTGTAGGCTCCCCCAAACCCAATGGTAGTTTTTCTTTTTGTTTTTGTTTTCTTTCATGAATAGACCTAGAGATCTAAAAGGTAGATACATTAAATCTAATTCAGGTGTTTCAACCAAGGTTCCTTCCAACCTTTTTGAGGGAAGGGATGTTCCACTTATAAAATCCGGAGACCGATACCAAAAAGTAGGAGCTAGCTCAACTCAAAGAGCTAAAATGATCTCGGAAGAGACTAACATAGGGAGCACTATAGAACAAGAAATTGAAGCATCAATCATATTGGGACAGGAGGCAGGACCACTTGAGCCTTCTGCAAAACCAAACAATACAACCTTTGTTTTTACACCACCACCAGGAGATTCTAATTTTGATGACATCATAGACCCTAGACAGGTGAATCTTTTGTTTGGTATTTCAGCCAATGTAATTATCTCTCAAACTGACACAGAAACCTTGGCACCAATAGTCTCAACCGGCTCGAGTATAGTCCAAGATATCCAATCCATAGGAAGACCATTCCATCAAAGGGAAACCTTGTTCTCTTCAAAGATAAAACCACATAGGTACTCTCTTTTTGGAAACCAAGCCAATATGGTTGATCAGGAGGACCATAACAATGTAAGATATGGGGAGGAAGAAGAAATTGGAAACCAAACCAAAACTACCTTCGGGTTTTTGATTTTGGACACCAATCCAAATGTCAACATGAAGAATATTCCTCCCTCAGCACTTCCTGCATTTTATGGTAAAAACAGTGAAGATCCATACACCTTCCTATTTTAATTTGGCATCTTGTGTAGGAGCTACAACTACGTACAAGATGCCCAAAAACTAAAACTCTTTCCTGCCACCCTCAAAGACTCTGCACTAAGATGGTTCATGGGGTTGGGAGAATCCAGTATTAGGTCTTGGGAAGCCATGAAAGAAATATTTCTTAAGAAGTACCAATACTACTGCAAGTCTAAAGAGTATCGTAATGACATCTTTAAAATCCAACAGTTAGAATACGAGACCCTCGAAGATTATATGGAAAGATTTGGTTATATCTCCTAGAAGTCAAAATACCATGACCTCCCAGAGGATGCAATTAGGGCTCTTTCCCTTAAGGGAATTTCAGAAGAATATATAGATATTCTTAACCTGATAGAATCAGGTGACATCTCCCATAAACCATTTGCCTAAATATGTGAAATGTGTAAAAATTACTTAAGGATTAGAGCCAAAACATGAAAGAATGTTCGGGACCCTTATAATAGAAACTTAAAACCAATTAGTTCAGGTGGTATCACAAGAGAAGAGATAGGGAACCTTTTAGAAAACTTCAAGACAAATATCTTAAGAATAATAGGTTCCCAATTGGACACCCTAAAAATAAAAAAGAAACAGGATGAGGAAAATGCAGCAATGAGCATATATTGCCCAAGATGCAGGAGGAAGCATTCCTCAAGGGAATGCCCATTAGATAAAATTTCAGTTTGTGAATTCTATACAGAAGACCATTCAACCAAGAAATGTCCATCATTGCTTGGTTTATTAGCCATATATAGGAGTGGAGATCCTGGGGAATCTTTTTATGCACCTAGGAGGCTATGGTAGCCTAGGAACCAACCCACATACCCATATCTACAATATCAAGTTCCAACTTATTATCAACAAAAAAAACAGTGGAACTCACCAGGTTGGAAAAACTAGTCCACTCAATACCAACATCCTTGTTTTCAAGGATAGAGAGGAGAACATAACCAAGGAAACCCTTAAGCTCCACCTATCCCTATGTCCAACCATCCTTACCCACAATTCCCATTGAACACTCCGCAACTTCTGCCAGGTTTTGTTCCACCACCTTTACCTCCTATTCCACAACTACAATATCTACAATACCAAAATGAAAGCTCCCTGAGACCAACACTATTACTGGCACAACCAATGTTGAATCCCAATAATAAGCCCCCTCAACCACTTCATAATGTTGAGATGCAGGCCTTCCCGACATATGTTATTACTCCTATTCCATTACTAGAAATTCAACTAAGATTAGAAAAAGTTATGGACAAGCAAAGAACTTCAGTAGCCATCCAAGAAGAAGAAGAAGAAGAAACCACCTAACAAACCACGTTTGAAACTAGGTGGGAAGATGATTATCCCGAAGAACCACAAATCCAATCTTCCCCAAAATGAACCTTCGCAAATTATGAAGGTCCCTCCTTATCCAGACTGATTGGTAATCGAGAAACCTACCACTCGGCTAGAATTTGACATCTTGAATGAATTGAATAATATTTGTGTAAAGATTCCCCTGCTTCAAGCCATTAAATACATTCCAATCTACAGTAAGGTAGTCAAAGAATTATGTATTAAAAATCTAGGTAGGAAGCAAAAGGACCCTCCTACAGTACATTTGGTAGGAGGACTTTTTAAGTACATATTAGAGCAGCCAAAACTAGAAAAATATGGGAACCCAAGAAACCCCATAGTGACCATAACCATTAATGAGGTCTCCATTGGAAACACTCTCATAGACCTAGGGGCGACCATCAATGTTATGACTGCTACTACCTTGGAACAATTATAGTTACAACCTCTTCTTCGGCCTACCCCAACCATTTTGGAATTAGTAGATAAGACTAGGGTTATACCTGAAGGAATTTTAGATGATATCATGGTTACTTTAGCCTCGTGGGAGTACCCAGTAGATTTTCTTGTCATTCACTCAAAGGATCCTGTCAAAGGCCATCCCATCATTTTGGGAATACCTTGGCTAGCCACAACCAATGCATTTATTGGCTGTAGAGAAGGGTAAATGGTCTCTCTATCTAGAAGCTCACCATTTACCCTCAATCTCAACCTATTATGGATAATCTATGGTCGGTTGAATGTCCATATGAGAATGAGGACTAGGAAGAACCCATATTTCCAAGTGACCATGAATGGGCACTTCATGAGCACACAACAGAAAATGTGCTAAACCAGTTTATTTTTGCTATCACATGTGTGGATTTTCCACAGTCTTTCCCCCAATTTGAGAACATGTTTGGGGAATAATTTCAAGAACAATTGGACCCATCCATTTTTTCTTTGACATCTTTTATATTTGAGATATATGAGTCTACCATGTCTTATACTATGCCCTATGATATTATTCCAGGAATTTTTTTACATATAAACTCTGGGCTAGATAAATACCAACATAAACAGTTAGTAGATATCCTTGAAGAACAATCAGGAGCATTTGCCTGGGAATACACTGACATGAATGGTATACACCCTGACACATGCATCCATCACATATATACCCATGGGAAAGTAACACATGTTAGGCAACCTCAGAGAAGGATGAACCCAACACTCAAATACATAGTCAAGGAGGAGATCCAAAAGTTGTTAAATGTTGGATTTATCTATCCCATGTTCAACAGTAATTGGGTATCCCCGCTGGTAGTGGTTCCAAAGAAAGTGACAAGGACATGGAGAATTTGTGTTGATTTCGGGGAAGTGAACAAAGCCACTCTGAAAGCCTACTTTCCTCTCCCCTTAATTGATCAAGTTCTAGATACCTTGTCTGGAAAGAATTATTTTTCCTTTTTAGATGGGTACAACGGGTACAATCAGATTCTTATAGCACCTGAGGACTAGGATAAGACTACCTTTACTTTTCCTTAGGCAACCTATGCCTATAAGGTCTTACAATTTGGATTGTGTAATGTTCCTGCCACATTTCAACATGCAGTAATAGGGATATTTACTGATCTTATTTATGATTTTGTGGAGGTATACATGGATGACTTCAAAGTCTATGGAAACACTTACCAGGAAGCCTTAGACAACTTAGAAAAATTCCTCATCAGATGCCAAGAAATGAACCTATCTCTAAGTCATGAAAAATGAAAAATGTTGTTAAATGAAGGGGTGATTCTAGGACATCATGTTTCATCTAAAGGGATAAAAGTCTATATTGCAAAGATTGAGGTCATCATCAAAATTCCACCCCCCAAGACTCAAAAAGAGGTTAGAAGATTTCTTGGACATGCCAGATATTACCAATGATTTATTGAAAATTTTACAAAGATTGTTGCACCTATGCTTGGATTACTAATAAAAGATGTTGATTTTGTTTGGACTGAGCAACGTCAAACTGCCTTTGAAACCCTGAAAGATAATATGTTTGTGGCACTAGTTCTTAGAGGGCTCAATTGGACTCTCCCATTTCATATATCCATTGATTCCTCCGACACCGCAATAGGATGGGTATTAGGGAAGAAAGAGGACCAATAGTCCTATGCCATTTATTTTGTGAGAAAGAACTTGTCCCCTGCCGAGTTGAACTACACAGTCACCGAGAAAGAATTGTTGGAAGTTGTTCATCCTATTAACAAGTTTCGTCATTACATTGCAGGCTATGAAGTATTTGTACATATCGATCATTCTGCCATTAGATTCCTCATGAATAAACTCATAACTAATGGCCGAGTGACTAGGTGTGATGCAGACTCTGACCCTATCGGCCCTCGAGTCGACAATCCGCTACATGATCGCTCTACTTCCTCTCCTTGAGTTGGATTGACTCTTCGATTCCTCTTTGGGGAATCCAATAAACACAAAATGATGCTTCTCCACAAGTCCTTGCGAATTGAGCTCGTGTGATAAAAAATGAAACATCAATTCCCGCCTCCTTTTGACCAAATGATGTGATCATGTTTCTCACGATTTCGGGACCTTGGAGTTCATGACTTCGCAACTTCTCCTCCCAAATATTCAACTCTTCACCTTCTGAGACCTGAACTCCCGATGTGCCTAAGTGTTTGTCACAACTCGCTACTCATGAGTTCGTGAGTTGAAATTCCCAACTCTTGCTTCCAAATCTTGTGATACCTGAAATGCTGATATGGGTATGCTCCTTCTCTTGTCAGCGCTCTCTATGCGTGGCCACCGGCTAGGCCTGTCTCTAGCACTTTTTACTTCTCGCCGCTTCTTGAGGTTTGATATCAAAATCCCGGCTCTTGTCTCGCGAATCCCCAAGACACGAGATTTCAACGGGGTATTGACTTATTTCAACAGATGACACACGTCCACTCGTTTCTTCCATAGGCCCACCTCGCGATTCTATCACGTGTCCCTCATGCTATCTTCGTACTTTGCGATTTCTCTCCTCAAGCGATGCCTTTTTGGTATCTCCGACACCCGAAGTGCTGAGATCCCAAACTCGTCAGCAACCTTATCACAACTCGTGACATTGGGACTTTTGGGAAAGAAGTGGCAACCTTCTATCCTCCGAAATGTTGAAACACTGAACCCTGATAAACGTCACCGATAGCTATCCCCACACACATGTTTCTTCGCCCCTTCAGGACTTCGCCTTTCACGACTTCATGAATCTCGCTACAAGGCCTTCGGTTCTCCTGCTCATGAAACCCCGAACGTCGAAATGCTTGGACTCCGGCATGTGTCCAAGTACTGGGCCCCACTATGAAACTTTCCACCTTGTCGGGGTTTCATACTTCGTAGTTTCACGAATCCAAATGATGAAATTTCGGTCTTTCCACCCACGAAACCCCGAAATGGAATTTCGCGAGTATATCCAACAGTCCTTGTTGGCCTAAATCTATGACCCTCTCTCTTCTGAGCTTCCACTTGTAGAAAAATGACCACCATAACCTCCTTTCTCCTCCACAAGATCTGACGGATCGTGAGACTTCACAAATTCTCTATGGAGAATCTCGACCATCTATTCTCCCTTCTGAGAACTTCTGTAAATTTGATAAAGTGGTTTGCCACAGAACTTAACCACCTACGACACAACCTTGCGACACCTCCTTTCAACACCTCAATTCATCAACCTTCTATGCTTTTCTTCGACAACTGCAAAGGCTCTATCCCTCCTGAGCTTTCTACAACTCCGAGTCTTAAAGAAGACTCCTGAACGCACTCCTTGCGGAAAATCCTTCAATTACTTTAAAGGATTTAAGTCCTTCGACTGTGCGCACTCCCTGCAACAGTAGTCCTTCAAAAATCTCTCAGGTTCGCAAACTCTGAGACTTTACTCGTCCTACATACGCCTTGCACAACTCCTGTGCCCAACTGCACTTCTGCGAGAATGAGAACAATTGTTAACCCTCTTGAGCTTTCAAAGATAAAAATCTGAACTCTTGTCAACGCACTCCTTGCGGACAACTTCACTGCACTCCTGCAGGAACTCTTGCTCAGATAGAGAAACAATTGAAACTCATTGCTTACTTTCTCTCAGACTTCAAACACAAAGCATGAAATCATATACACAGCATATAAAGAAAATTTATAATAGAAAGTAAACATCCATGAGCATAACATTCAACAATGCATGCATAGAGAATATCACAACACCATGAATCTGAATCAAATCTTTTTGTATTAATCCAGAACTTCTGTACATGGAATTCTTCTACACATCTCTCTGCTTCTTCCCTTCTCTATGCTCAATATTCACACACTAATAATACAACTATACAATGAGGGTGTCTATATCTCGTTTCCCTCTTGCGCTCTAACTGTCTATTCTAAGAATTAAATTCTATCTACTTGCATTCATTACACATAAAGGATCCTATCTACTATGGACGAAAGTGGATCTCTCAAGGTCCTTTTACAATAATCCAAGCATGCCTCCACTTAATGACTTCATTAATTTTTTTTTTTAAAACATTTTCAAAAAATGTGCTTGGTGCTTTTCCAGCTATCTCTTATCTTTGCGCTGGCTCACTGCTGGCTATGCTTGTATGCTCTTATGATGCTCCTGCATCAAGGTGGCTCCTATTATTGCAAGAATTTAATATCACTGTGCTTGACCGACCTGGAAATGATAATGTAGTAGCTGATTTTCTTTCCTGAATAAAAAATGAGGATGATGATATCCCTATAGATGATATTTTCCCAGACGAGCACCTTTTTTCCCTTTCTGTCAATACCCCATGGTTTGTAGATATGGAAAATTATCTAGCTACTAGTAAGTTACCGTCTCATTTGTCACCTCATGAAAAGTGGAAAATTATTAAACAAAGTGCTAATTACTCTTGGGTTGGTCATGACCATTTTTGCACAGGCCCTAATTTGATTATTCATAGATGTTTCCGAGAGGATGAGGTACTAGAAATACTATGAAGTTTCCATGATGGACCATCTGGTGGCCATTTTTCTAACAACCACACAACATATAAGGTGATACATCTGGGTTACTATTGGCCTAGCATCTTCAAAGATACTGCCAAGTATGTAAGAAGTTGTTATAGTTTCAAAAGGATAGGAAGACCTACGTCAGCTGGCGAAATGCCTTTGCATGCCCTAGTTATGATATAACCCTTCGAAAAATGGGCCCTCAACTTTATAGGACCAATTTCACCCATGTCCCATAGGAAGAACTATATTTTGAATTGTACAGACTATGTCACCAAATGGGTAGAGGCAAAATCCCTATTCAGGGATACAAATAAGTCTGTTGTTGAATTCATCTATGAAGACATATTTACCCGCTTCAGTGTCCCTCATGAAATTGTTACAAACCAAGGCACTCAATTCACTTCCAAGCTAATGAGAGAGCTAATAGAGAAATATGGGATTAAACACTGTAAATATTCTCCATACCACCCGCAAGCCAATGGTCAGGTAGAATCCACAAAAAAAGTTATGGAAGCCATCCTGACTAAGATTGTTCAATTACATCATTGGGATTGGGTTGATAGTCTTCCAGATGCTTTGTGGGCATACCGGACCACCTAGAGAAATACCACTGGGCATACCCCTTATGTGCTAATGTACGAGAAACAAGTACTTCTACCAATAGAATTCCAAGTAAGGATGATCCAGATTTTATGAGAAGAAGGAAATAAATACAAATTATTAACAGGTGATTAACACAAAATAACAAAGATACAGTAAAACTGGTTTTCTATTCAATAACGAAATAAGTTAAAACTGTAAAATGCAGTGAAAACAAGCTTGCTGGAATGGTGGCAGCTTATCTTTGAGAAGAGATGTGAAGGCTGCGCACATTCGCAAGATGAAGATTACAATGAGGCTCTGAAAGTCATGTGAAGGTTGCACACATTAAAAAGAATTCTGAAAACCCTAGACATCTGAAAACCTAACCCTAGGATATGAAGCACTGAAAGTCATGTGGGCCCCGTTTGGGTAAGTTGATACATCAACTTCCTGGGGTCGTAACTTTTGTATACGATCTCCATTTTAGGTGCGTGATAGCCCATTGGAAAGTTATCGTAGAGGAGATTCATTTTGGGGCTTCAATCATGTATTTGGCTATCATTGAGGATATAGATCCCGAAAAACCTTCATCTACGCCCTCAAAATGGTCCCGGAAGTTAAAACTGCTAAAAATAGTAAATTGCCAAAATTGTCAGAAAATTGTTTTGAGCCAGTTGGAAAAAGTGGGTGGCCACCGATATCCATATGGATCAAAGGACATTCTATATTTCCATAGAATTAGGATTGAAATTATATGAGGCTCAAAAGCAATTATCCTTACAATTGAATGAATTGGATGAAATTAGGCAAGATGCCATCCAATGGACGATATTAGTCCAAAACCAGAGGAGCAAGTGGCATGACAAGTTTATTATGAAGAAGCACTTCCAACTTGGTGATTGGGATCTATTGTTTGATTCCCGATTCAAAACCTTCAAAAGAAAACTCACCACTCGGTGGTTGGGCCCTTACGAGGTAGACACTGTATATGAAAATGGAGCTGTAAAAATTAAAACAATTGACGATGGACAAGTCTCCTTTGTAGTAAATGGACACCAACACAAATTTTATCATAAGACCATTTCCAGAGAGGATTTTCTACAGGTCATGTCAACTGACAAAGCATTGGCCTTAGTAGATAGGGAAGTTCCCCCTTGTTCTTGAAATGTTTTTTGAATTTCCTACTGTATATATGTAAATAGTTTTTGAATTTTGTTAATAAGGAAATTCTAGAGATTTATGTAAGTATTTATTTCACCAGGAGTACATAGTTTCAAGGATATTTCCTCAAAACATTGTTACACTTGAATTTTGTGTTTGCTAAAGCATAAAATGAATATTGACTTACTATAATTAGCCATATTTTTGTAAAAAATCTCATTTTTTAAGGCATTCTAAAGCAATTTCTCTTGAAACTCTTCACCACTGTATAAGGAAGTGATACCATAACTATCAATCCTAGAGGTCTCTCATATAGTTTTTCCAAGAAACTTGAGTAAGTGAGTCAAGTGTCTTTATCAAAGAGTAACAAGGAGGTCTAATTAATGGTTAGTCATGGAAACATCACAATAATTACAAAAGAAGAAAGTGAGTTGAACCTAGAGATACCTTTCTGTTCTTTCTCAATGGTACCATCCACTACACACTAAATAGCTTTATTATATCATATATTTAGATAGGCCACGCCCACTTAAGTACCCTTTACATTAGGACAATCACTAAGTAATATAAACATAAATTCATCCTCTAACATAAATACCATCCCAATTGAAAAATGGAAGGAAAAAGTTGTTTTCAGAGCTGTCCCCCCATCTTTTTGCATAAAGAAATCTTATACTAAAATATTAAAATATGGAGGGCTAGTCTCTGAGGGTGTAAGAGGCTAACCCGCCGAGATAATGAATAGGTCTGCTGATAGCGGGTACCAGCCTGTGGTATGACTAAGTAAACTCGTCGGAGTACTAAACAGGCTTGCTTGCAGCGGGGCAATCTACCTAGTGAGGATGGTAATCTAACCCAAAAAAATAATAATAAATTTAAACTTGTCCTGATGTACGACAATACTTGAATAAAAATTTGACATGAAGTATGTGTGGTTAATATAAGGTTAATGAACTCCATAAACTTTCCATTGGGAAATAGCTCTAATACTATCTTGAAACTCTCTTACCTACCTCTTCTTATCTATATATATGATCTCTTATCCTATAGGTGGGGCCATCTCCTAACTATCTCGTCAAACCAATTAAAATTTATCTTTACACTTGACATACTATAGATCTTTTTCTATTGGGGGAACTAACTGGTTTCCTATACTTTTGATAGTGAGGTGTCATAATACTTAGGTGTGGGGGAGGGGTTCATGAGCTGACGAATGATCATTGTCTGGAGAAATAAATCTTTGCAGGAATTTTTGTATTATTTCCATGATACAGGTTGTTACATTAATAGTCATTTTATGTTTGAAGTGATAAAATCATGTTTGCTATAAATTACTGAACATATACTTAACAAACCACTCTTTATCGAATTACTTTTCATTACAAGATGTACATTGTAGGATTGAAAAGTACATGTTTTATGCTTTCTATAACCTAATCATTATAGGTTTGACATTATATTTCATATGCAAGAGGATTGAGTGATCATGATAGAAAAATCAACAACAATGGAGCATTCTGCCTCTGCTCATTAACCACTGTGATTGTCAAAAACATTTCAAATTTGCAGGTTGTTCATTACAAGAGGTGAAAGTGTATTTAACACAGAGGTGTCATATGAAGTGTTGTATGAAATACCGTATGAGGTATCGAAGGAAGTGCCATATGAATTACACACCAGTAACTGTCCTAGATTCCAGGTAACCAAGAATCAATGACATTCAATTAAATTGGTTGTAGGCAATTGATTGAAGATTATTTAATATGTTCATGATCAAATGTCCAAGTCAAAAGACTTGGACATTGATCTAACTGCACATAATTACATTGCCCCCCAAAACGAGCCTTCGAATTCAAAAATTTCCACACATGGAAGCTCATGCGCACATGTGTGCAACCAACTCCACCATAGGTGCATTCAAATTTGGGCTGGTTAACCTTTATCTAAATTCGCCCTTGCCATTTTCTTTTCCCTGTGTTAAGAAATTGTGCCCAGCCTCTGCCATTTCTTCCCTTGTTTGAATTACGCTCAGCGCGTGCCCAATTTGTGCCATCTCTTGGCTCATTTGTGTCCTTGCCTGGTGAATTTCACCTTTGCCACAATGCCTAAGAGGTATGAAACCTCTTCCTATGCAGTTATTTTTTCCATTCCCGAATTTGCAGAATGAAGAGAGGTGTTTTTTCACACAGGCTGGGGGGCATTTTTGTCTAACTTGCAGGGCCAGGATGATGGCCTCTCTATGAAATTTTCCCTCGGTTTTGATGGAAATACAACGTGGGTAGGGTCTCTTTCCTTTGAAGTCTCAGAAGAGTCCATTTTCGAAGCCATGAAGCTTCCAAGAGAGGGAGATAGATTGTTCAAAAACCACCAGCTATCATGCTCAAGTTATAACATCGTTTTTAAGCCCAAATTCTAGAACATTTCAGGAGAAAAAGGATATTCTAGGGAGTGGATAAAGGAGGAATTAATCAACCCTCTCATCGTCATCACGAGGTTGATTACATGTGAAGGTAGATATTCCACTTTCAAAGCTTGTCATTTCAGATTGTTGGCTCATTTTCAGTTCAACAAACCTTTGAACTTCAACTTCTATTTTCTAAAAATCTTGGAGAAGATGTCCTCTCAAGTGAGGAAGAATGTGACTAACCCCCACAACAGTCTCATTCACCATGGCTTGATCAAACTCCTTGTTCTATAAAAATTAGAGAAATAAGGGCAAAATTGGAATGCATTTATCTATCAATTCGCAAACCCTCACTTGAAAATTAAGACTAGAAAAAATCCACTTATCCTAAGAACTATATTTCTCTCTAAGAACTCCAAACCCCCTTTTACAAACCCTATCACTGCTGGAACAATAAAAAAAGCTTGTTGATATCCCTGATTCCTCATCGGGTAAAAAGCGCAAGAGAAAATACCAAAAGAAGCCTATTGTTAACCCCCCAATGCCTTCAATCTCTCTTGATCCCACACCTAAAAATATCCAAGAAGTAATTCAACAAGACATTCTGATCGTTCCCACAAATAGGAGGGGAGCCAATCGATTTGGTAAAGGACCCTTTCGAAAGAGTACCCGGAGCACAAGAACAAAACCTTATGCAAAACCTTCACCTGCTTAGGATCCTATCCAAGTTTCCTCCAATATTGAGAGCCCTCAAAAGAAACTTAGGGAAGTTTCTGCGGATGGATTAGAGCCACAAAGAAAGAAAAAATCAAAACCTACTTCTCCTTATCAATCCCCCATCACTCCTACTTCACCCATGCCTACTCTAGATCCTAAGAATGATAGATTGTCCACATCCCTCAAAGGATCTAAGCCTTCCTCCGAGATCATTGATTCTCCCCCAGCCATTGAGAAGCTACAAAAATAAAATTCTCAGCTTCTCCAACAGTTGGAAGAAAGGAAGATAATAGACACACACCTTCATCACGATAATGAAGTCCTCCAAGAAAAGGTTAACTCCCTTCAATGGTTGGTTGATGAGATGACCAAATCCAACCGCAACCTCAGAGCACAATTGAAGCAACACAAGAGGCATAAGGCAAAGTCTTCACAAGAAGAAGGAGAGGCTTCCAAAGCTAATCCTCCTTAGCAAGCCTAGTCACGAGGGGTAATTTCTTGTTTTGTTTGCAGTGGGACCTGCAAAATCGTAAGTCTGGGGGTAATGTTGGGCTCGATATATGATTAGTTTTATGACAGTTATTAGATACTTTTGCCGAATGTACTTATGTGTTTTTCATGTTTTGGAGAAGATTTTTGAATAATTTTGTGCCAAAATGGTATGATCCACACCAGGTATGTATAATTCATGTTTGATGTCACTATTGAGTATAGTTCATCACCTTTTTATGTTTCCAAGGATCTAATTTACATTTTTGGTGTTATAGGGAAAAATCGCATCATGTTTCTTCTTCCGACACTCAGTCCGACACTGCATCAAGTACTCGATCCGGTACCCGGTTCGACACTCTGTCCATTACCTCATCCTGCACAAAAACAATGGGAAATTTGGTGGTTATGGCATTGGCGACTAGTGGTGGGTGAATCAGGAACATGGGTTTTTCTCGTTCTTTCCCCCTCTAGCTACTGAACTCTTGACAACTCAGTTTGGGTTGTTAAGCAGGGAAATTATTGGCTCGCTCTATTTCGGCAGTTAGGGCACCATTAATGTAATTTGTTGTTTTTAGAAGTGGTTCGACCCTCCAGTGGTCGACCACTTGGTCTGTAAATCTTATAAATACCACCGTGGTGGTCATACAATAGCTAAGAAGCAGTAAAAGAAGTAGATGATAGAGATAAAAACGTTTTCCTCTGTTTATGCATTTTTTAATTGCCAGAATTGTATAAGACTGTGTTTTTCAAGTTTTAATGGTGAACGTGTTTTGTTGAGCTCGTGGTGTGCGTTTGAGAAGTGAAAACAACTTGTTGGGGGGCTCACTAGTAGTCTGGTAACTGTTATTTAAGTTGTTTGTGCATTTCATAGCTTAGATGTCTCTTTTATTTCCTATACATGAACTGTTCTTTTATTTCTTTGCTTTCTAATTTGTTGTTGTAGTTTAATTATTTTAACTCTATTTTGCATGTTAGTATGAAGGCTTGTGTTAATATGCGTTGATTATGTAGTTAGGAATGAATTTGCAAGTTCATAGACTAACCCTGTGTGCAATTAGATATTAGATTGTGTTTTAGTCGTGCTTATAGAATTAAGTTTAAAACAAAGTTTGAAATAGAGTAGAATAGAGTTTTAACTTATGTTTTCCTTAACAAGGATTTGGTGGATGGATAGGGTTAGTTTCAGTTTTTAATTGTAGATTGCTTATTCCATTGTTATATAGATATTTCTTAACTAGTTATTAGTTAATGTATTCATTAGTTTTCTTTTTTATATCTCATCCTTTAATTTCTGGTTTTAAGCATTTTCCTTCTTGCACTTTGAATTGTTAGAATAAATATAGCATAGTTTCACTTTATGCACTTTCTTTCCTAGAATTAGATTGCAATTCCAGTTTTTAGTTAATGCTTGAATTTACTTATGAATTTTTCTTACATAGAATGGAAGTACAATTAAAATCGTGTTATACTGTTAATGGTTATTAGTAACATGAATATGCAGGGTAATTAACATTGTTTTTGTAATGGCTAAGTTCTCATTGGATTGTTTAATCCACACCTTTCACTTTTCTATTGAGATCAATATTGAGCTTATACTACTTGAGTTATCTTTCGTTGTCAAGTGCCATCGGGATATTATAAGACACCGAAGACATTCACACAACCACCAACACTATATTTAAGTTTTTCATAGGTTAAAAGATAGTTTCTTGCTTTCATAGATTAGAAGATAGTTTTATTGCTATTGTAGGATAGATAGTCTTTTGTTTTGATAGATTAGAGAGTAGTTTTTTTTATCATAGATTAAAAGTTAGTTGTTAGTTCTTCTTTCTTTCAATTAAATAAATTTCCTTTTATGAATTAGAAATAGTTTTGAAGTTTGAATAAAGAATAGAGTTCACTTGTCTTTTAGCTTAGTTAGTTGTTCAATGAGTAGTCTTAATTAGTTTACTTGCAGTAGAATTTATCTTAGGGTAGTTAGCTTTTTACCTTCTTTAATAGGTTAAATTGATTACTTGTCTATTCTTGCTTTGATAGTATAGTTTCTTGTTTATTTACTTTCTTTCATAGGGTAGTTTCTCATTGAATTTAGGTAGGCTAGTTAAATTAGTTTGATTTTGCTCTTTTCTTATTGTTATGCTTAAATATTTGATTTTGCTTATTGCCATGATTGAACTAGTTTGCTTCAAGTAGGGTTTTCACTTGTTTTCTTAGAACTATCCATCGATCCTTGGTCCAAAAGTACTTAGGTTACATAGTTTCAAGTTGCTTAGTAGGGTTTTCTCATTAGATAGCTTTTCTTGAATAGATTAGCCCTTAGATAACCATTTCCTTAGTTAGACTATACTACTACAAGCCCTTCTACCTTTGGCATATATTTTTATACAACTCTAAGTTTACTTACCCCAGGTTGACAATTTAATTGAGGGTTTTTAGTGTGTTTTTAGAGCATATAGAACACCCATCAATAACCATACCATTTTAAGTTATGATCTCTAGTATAAAAGATACCATAATCCAATGTACCCTTAAGGTATCTCATCACATGCTTTGAAACTACAAGATGAACACAACTGGGCTCCCCCAGATGTTGACTCAAGGTGTTCATAGAAAATCATATATTTGGACTGGTATTCATTAGATACATCAACTATCCAATAATATTTATGTATAGAGTAGCATCAACCAACTCCGACAAAGTATCAACCAAGAGCTTCAAATTTTTTCCATGGGTGTGTTCATGGATTTACATTCCAACATGTCAAATCACTTCAGTATTTCAACTTCATAATTCCATTGGTTAAGGAAGATCTTCTATGGGTTATGCCAAACTTCAATACCTAATAAATAATTCATCATCCCTAGGTCTTTCATACCAAAATATGCAACAAGATTTCTCTTGCAATCTGTGATGAGATTTTCTTCTCGTATTAAGAAAAAATCATCCACATATAGAAGAAATATAACTGGCTCATCATTCATAACCTTGAAGTAAAGGTTAGTATCATCTTTGATTTTGGTAAAGCCCAAGCTCATCAGGAAACTATCAATTCTTCCATACCAAGCTCTAGTATCTTGATTCAACCCATACATATCTTTCTTCAAACTACAGACATGAGTATTTCTATATTCAACTTCAAACCCTTGTGGCTATTCTATATACACTTCTTCTTCAATAACACCATTTAATAAAGTTGTTTTCACATCCATCTGGTGTAACTTACACTTCATTTTGGATGCAAGAGCTATGATGGTTCTGATACAAGTGTATCTAGCTATATGAGAAAATGTTTTTTCATATTCAATACCTTCATTTTGAGAAAATACACGAGCCACAAATCTTTCCTTATGTTTTTCAATACTTCTGTCTACTGCATGTTTTATTTTGTATATCCACTTGGAAGATACCACATCTTTGTTCTTTGATCTAGGAACTATTTCACATGCATCATTATTTATAATGGTCTGGTATTATTTTTTCATGGCATCCATCCATTCTTTCTCTTGAATGGAGTCTTCAAAGCAAGTAGGTTCCTTTTCTACGAGATCACACATTAAGGACATATAGTTGGATAATGTCTTAGGATTCTTTCTTTGTATCATGGTTCCTTTTAAGGTACTATACTTCTCTACATATTGAATAAGTTCTCTTTCCCAAGATGGATTTATCTTGTGAGAGATCTTCATATGGGGAGGTTCTTGAGATTCTATCATATCATTATCTTATGGAATCTCATCATCAGGGGTAAGTGTAACTTCCTTCATGGGCTCTGCAACTCTGGGAGCTATAGGTTCTTCTTCATATAATTCTTCAAGCATGCCTCCACTTAATGACTTCATTAATTTATTTTTTTTAAACATTTTCAAAAAATGTGCTTGGTGCTTGATCCAGGGGATCAAATTTTGCTCAAAAATTCAAAATGCTTGGAATCACTTAAAATTGAACGGGAGCATAGGCCTCGCCTTTACGAACCCAATGCAACTCGTTTGGGTTCAAACGGACATCGAGAGCGAGATATATCGCGTTCTGTTCAAAATGACAAAGAGGCAAAAAAAGGGATGTTGATTGTACAGTCCGTATGGATGCTGACATGCCATGTCTGTACGACACATGGCAGAGCTGGATTGGCAGGATCGTATGACATGTGGAATTCATTGGTTGACAAATATGGATGAATAATATTGCGACACATGGAATATTTTGGTTGATTGTACAGTGCCACGTGGCCTAGTCGTGCACTGCCACGTGGCACCTTGTTATTGGTTGGTTATATAAAATTTATTTAGAGTCCACCAGATTTGATCCCGTGACCTCCACCCACATGCATAGCCTTTACAAAGTCCGTGCCACCAATGCGCCACAATAGTAGTTCTTACTATGTAATATTTTTAAAACTATTTGAATTTGTTTATGTGGATAGTCGGGGTGTGTCTGGGCTGGGGTTTAGCCCCAACCCATGGTCGTATATACCATATCATATGACCCTCTATCACACCGGTTGGCGCACGTGTGTGATTTGGTTTTGTATGTGGTTTAAACGGTTATAACCAATGCCCGCCACTTGTCCCTTTTCTATTAGCCTTTGGGACAGAGTCCCGTTTGCATTTGCGCATGGTCACATGGGCCACATGACCTCGACCTTGGCAGTTAGGGGCTAGGTTAGGGACGATTTTAAGGATGGAAATTTGTTTTAAAATGTAGAAAACTTGGAGAATATTACTAATCCTTCATATGCCAACTATAAATGTTTAGCGATATTTTTGTAAAAATATTCAAATTTATAAGAATTTTATATAGTTTTTATAAATTTTTGGCGATTTTTAAGGTAAAATAATTTTATCCTATAGAATTTGGGCGAA